>JAOTAY010077226.1:0-16429 GCA_025629805.1 Erythroxylum baracoense | reverse complement strand
ACTGAGTAAGGTTGGATGCCGCGGTATGTCCCGCAAACACACGCCGCCGACCTAAGGGCGGGGTATGGGGTCCAACATAATTGGGTCAAGCTTAACCCATTGACTTAAGGTTATGTTAGGCTAGGTTGGGCTCAATCTTCTAACAATAATACCTTAATCACTTTTAAGCTAAATATATAGGCTTATAGATTCTAGCTACAATACCTTAACAAAATTTTGAGAATTTAAGTCTGACAATCATAAGGCTAAGGAGTTTAACTACTTTTTCATTTAATAGATTTTAGGAATTGTCAATCTAACAATTACAAGAATGTGGATTCTAGCTCCTTAAAAAGATTTGGGAATTACCTAACAATCTCAACAATGTGTAGTTTAGCTCCTTCTTTCTTACTTAAAATTTGACTATTTTAAACTTAATGGTTACAACGTTGTAAAGTTTTAGCTATTTGAAAAATTTTTAAGAATTTGAACCTAATGATCACATAGAATTAGAGTCTAACATATATAGAATCTAACTTCTTTTTCCTCGATAAAATTTCAGGAAGTTTGAACTTAATGATTACAAGACTTTGAAGTTTATCTCCTCTTTTCCTTAATAAATTTAAAATGTTTCTAACCTAAACTTGGATGGTCTAAGGAGTCTAACTTCGTCTCCTTGGTAAAATTGTCAAAATTTCTAACAAAGCTTGCTTATAATTTCTTTTGGACCTAAAGTTTTAGGTATGCAAGCTTGTCTTTTTAAGTTAGTGAGCTAAGATGAATGCTCCTAGACCTAACGTTTTAAGCTTGAAATTTTTTATTTTTGGACCAGGGTCTTGAGGATTTTAGGCTTTTAGGTTTATATTTTTTAGATAGTTAGTTCAGATGACTCTTTAGGATCTACGATCTAAGCCTACAAGTTTTTCTTTCAAGTCTAGATTTAACTTTAATAAGAAAAAAATTCTTTCTGAGAAAGGTAGTTGAGATGACTCTCTAGGATCTAAGCTCTAAGCCTACAAATTTTTCTTTCCATGTCTTGATTTCACTTTAATGAAAAAAATAAAGGATTCTTTAATGATTTATGTGTTTTATACATAAAAATTTTTGGAACTTATTCTAATTGTAACACTGCCAAGATGAGCTTTGTTTCAACTAGGAGGCACCATTGGTTTGTTTAGCCATTTAAATTTGTAACTTCTAAACCTAATAACATCTTTTATGCAATATATCCCTGACCAGCGTGGTGATAGCTTCCCTTAAAAAATTTTTCTCTTAGAATTTTAATTTTTACAAGACTAAATCCCCACTTTGGAGATTCTCATGTCTTATTGGTGTTGAGTTAACTTACGCTTTAATGATATGCTTCATTTTCTTATGATCATGACATCGTTACACTATTCTAATAGGTAGAGTTTAAAGAAGTGTTCACTATTCCACTAGGTCAAGTTTAAAGAAAAGATGAACATCATTAGCTTAAAAGTCATATTCTTGTACCATTAGGCATGGTAATTTCATTCATATTAGGATCAATGCTTAAACCCTAGTGTTTCTCTGATAGGTGGTCCTGATGTCCTTCAATGATGCATTTGGTTTCTCAAGAAAAAAAATTTGAACTTGTTTTTGTCTGCTTATACTTAAACTTAATCAAATTTTGTTATAAGAGTTGAATGAAAGAGAAGAAAGATATAAAAGAACTTGAGTTAAGCCATTTTAAAGCTTTAGCACCAAAACGATTAACCTAAGGGTCATTCCTAAACTCGTAAGGCAATAAACTAAAACATACATGTCAATGCTCCTTATTATAGAGGTCTTAAGATTTCTTGTTTTTTAATAGGAAAAGGAAACTAAAACCAACTAAAAATATGCTAACAAATTTGCCTAATTTGACTAGGAAACAAAGAAAACAAATATGCTTAATTTGACTAGGAAGCAAAGAAAACAAATCTGCCTAATTTGACTAGGAAATAAAGAATAATACTTGAGTGACAAGCAAAATTACTTTCCAGCGCTTTTCTTAATTATTATCTTTCCTAAAATTATAACAATAAAATAAAAAAATAACAAATAAAACTTCCTAAAATTTAGCCATAACAAGCGTGTAGCCTATATTCAGTCCAAACCCAAGTAACTTCTTTTTCTACCCATGAAATCCAAGTATCAGTGCCTCATAATTATCTCCATGTACTAGACCACTCTTGAATGCTCTCACATTATTATCCTCTTCTTTAAAAGAAGTTTTCCTTAATTCTTTAAGCTTGTTATCGATAGGGAGAAAGGTCAAAAATGTTAAATGTAGCCAAACTCCATAATCTTTAGGCAAGTTTAGCTTGTAGGCACTTTCTCCAATACCACTTTGAATGGACCATCATCTATAGGCATCAATTTGTTTATCCTTTTATTTTGGAAAATGTTTCTTTCAAAGATGGAGTCAAACAAGATCATTTGGCTCAAACGATGTTCATTTGCAGAACTTATTTACTCTTGCTTTTTATTACTTATTTGCCTTCTCTATTCTAGCTCGAATCTAGATATATAGCTTTGTCATTTTTCAAAACATTTCTTAGCATTAATGTTTAACAATTTGTCCCTTTAGAGAGACAGAAAATTAATGAGAATGTATAGAGTAACTTCATACACCACTCCAAATGGTTACTTCCCCATTACATATGAAGGTGACTTATTATAGGAGAGCTCCATATGTGCAAGTTTGAGGTCACAGTCTTTACTCACCAACCCACACAACAAAGCACCCAAAGTTCTATTTGTAACTTCAATTTGGTTATTGGTTTGTAGATGAGCCAATGTACTAAACAAGAGTTTTTTTCCTATCAATCTCCATATGGAAAGCTAAAAGTGACTTAAGAACATCGAGTCTCAGTCTAATATAATGGACTTAGGCACCCCATGAAGATGAACCATCTGCTTGAATACACATAAGCTATAAGTGAAGCATTATCCATCTTATAACAAGGAATAAAATGTGTCATCTTGGAGAATCGATCTAATACTACGTGTCATCTTGGAGAATCGATCTAATACTACCATGATTGCATCTTTTCCTTGTTGTGTGGGAGGTAGCCCTATGATGAAGTCCATACATCTTAATACAATCTTAAAGATATGGAAAGAGGCACATATAAAGATTGATGAAATATGCTCTTAGCTCGTTGGCACGACCCATATCGATTAACATGAGCTTGAACATTAGGTTGCGTGTGAGGTCAATAGAAGTGCTATTAAAGCACTTCAAAAGTCTTGTGAATGACAAAATGACCTGCCAATCCTCCTTTGTGCGCTTCCCTAACTGTCAACTAATGAACGAAACACTTGGGAACACACAATTTGTGGCCTTGAAATAGAAATCCATCTTAAAGAACAACGTTGTCTACTGGTCTTTTCTTATACTCTTCATATTGGGATGAAAAATCTATATCTTTCCCATAAAATTCTTTTCAAAGTTTCAAATCCTAAAAGCCTTAAGTTCAAAATAGCAAGCATGGAGTATCATCAGGAAAGTGCATCTGCAATCATGTTATATCTTGCATCCTTGTATTTTAAAGAGAAAGTGAACAATTGTAAGAAAGAAACCCATTTTGTATGCTTTGGGTTAAGTTTCTGTTGCCCATTAATATGTCTCAAGGATTCAATAAATAACTACAAAAAAGCTCTCACAATAAAAAACACTCAAATGTTATCGATGTTATGGTGTTTTTAATACACCATATTGCCTTTTTAGGCATCAAATGATGAAAGTCCTTTAAGGAAAAGTCTTTATTAAAAACAAGCATATGGGTCATCCTTGCATATTGAGCTCCAAGCATTGTTTTTCATATGTTAGGCTTTGTCCATCATCATGGGCCTGAAGAGAAGTAATTAATCTTGTTATTGCCTTAGAATCTTAGACAATAGCCACATTTTCTTGAATGTGCATGATTAACCCTTACAAAGCGTCCTTCATATACTTAGTTCTTACTCTTGTCATAGGACCTCTAATTCCTTGTAATGGTTCGGTGAGTGTTGATGCAGTCTCCATCATTTCCTCCCTCTTAGAAAAGGAATCATCCTTAGATCACCCACATCAAATAAAGATAAGTCAACAACATTAGGAATTAGCATTAACTTGTCCATAATGACTTAGTAAATCAAGCTTGTAGACTTTGGCACTGATTTGCTCCAATACTTGGAAAGGTCTATCTCCTTTAAGTTGCAATTTCGATTTCCTTATGGCAGAAAATATTTCCTTTTGCATATAAACTCAAACCTAATCTCTAACTTTAAAGTTAAGTTTTATGTGCCCCCATGGTTTCAAGTTCTTCTGAACCATAAATAATAATGCAAATTCACTACCTCAGTTTGGCTATCCATTTAAGGATGTGCAATGGTAGAAAATAAAAATTTAGTGCCTAATTACAACACAAAGTGCACCAAAAATGAAACATGCAATAAAATTTGTCATGTAAATGAACCTATCAATAACAACAAATATGTCATCCTTAGCACTCAATCTAGATAAACCCAATACGAAATGCATAGATATGTCAATCCAAGGTTGATTAGGCATGGGTAAAGGAATATACCAACCATTAGACATTACTTTAGATTTAGGTTGTTTATAGGTTATACATTTAGCATATACAGAAAAATGCCCTATTAATATATCAAATAAATTTTTAATATAAAAAATACCCTATCAACCTGCCTCTATAGGTCTCCTTAATAAGCAATTCACCTATAGAACATTTAGGTAAACAAAGTTTATCTTTTTAGAAAAAAAATCCATCATTCCTACAAAAATCAAATATGCATACTTAGAACTTGCAAGCTACACTTGTCAAAAATAAGCATCACTATCATACATTTTCCTAATGAATTCAAACCTAAGCAATTTAGTTTGTAAAAAATTCAATAGCGAATACTTTATAGACATTGCATCAGCCATAATATTTTTCTTTCCTTGCTTGCATTTGATCGTAAAAAGAAATGTTTCAATGAACTCTAACCATTTGACATGTTCTTTTGTGTAGTTTACATTGATACATCAAGCTCTCATGATCTGAATGAATAATGAACTCCTTTGGTCATAAGTAATGCCACCATATTTGTTAAGTCCTCATTGTGCAAATAATTCCTTATTATAAGTTTGGTAATTTAGGCCTCTTCCATTAAACTTCTCACTAAAGTAAGCAATTGGTTTGGAATCTATGATTTTGTTCATAGCTTGGCAATCCACACACATGTGCCATGTTCCATGTTTCTTTGGTACTAGAATTACAAGAACTAAACATGGGCTAAGACTCTACCTCACAAACCCTTTCTCTATTAACTCATCCACTTGCTTTTGAATCTCCTTGGTTGCCTCCAAATTAGTTCTATAAGCTGGTCTATTAGGGATTGTTGAACCTGGGATGAACTCAATTTGATGCTCATTGCCTCTTAATGGATGTAATCCTTGTGGAAACTCCTAAGGAAATAAATCAGCAAATTCTTGCATCAAAGGTGCAACAACACTAGGCAAAGAAAGACTAAGGTTGTTATTTGAACAGTTAAGATCCTTGTACATAAGTACAAGTAGCTATTGTCTTCCTAACATAGCACTCTTGACCTCAGCGAGACTAGAATAGGCACTAACCCTCATACTTTTCTCTCTAATGAAAGAATCACAATCTAATTTTCTTCTCTCGTTGCCTACTACTATGATCTTTTCATTCTTTTTTACGCTCTCACTTTTTTAATCTCTCTCACTTTTTTTCTTGAGCACTAATCTGCTTTTGTCTGAATTTATATTCTCTTGTTACCCTAATCTGATTCTCGTATGCTTCTTACGGTATGAAAGGTGTTAAGATCACATGTCAATTGTTCATGAAAAAGGAGTAATTGCTTTTATACTCATCATGTTGAAATGTTCTATCAAACTGCCATAGATGCCCCAAAAAAAGATGACTGACATGCATTGGTGCTACATCATATAAAACATTGTCATTATAACTCCTAATGAAAAATGTCACTATAACCTATTTTGTCACCTTAACTTTACGAGACTCATTCAACCAATACAACTTGTATGATTTTGGATGCCTCAAAGTTTTCAACTTTAGTTTATCAACCAATCAAGTGAGCAACATTAGTGAAACTCCCACTGTCAATGATCACACTATATACCTTGCTATTCACATGGCACCTAGTATGAAAGATATGCTTATGTTGGGCCTCATCACTCTCATCTTTAGGCTAAATGTTAATAGTTCATCTAGTGGTCAAAACTTCTCCACTCAGGAGTTCTTTAACATCCACATCACTATAATCTTCTAGTGATGACATTTAATCATCACTTGAGCTAATGCACTCTACTTCACCATTTTCTAAAATAACCATAGTCCTTTTATTTGGACAATAATAGGTAACATGCAAAATCCATTGACACAAAACACTTAAGATCATGTGATTTAAAAGGTTTAGTTTCAGTTTTACCTTCAGAAGAAGAAATGAAATCTTTGGCTTATGCAACATCTTTTGCTTTTTTGGTAGCCTTGCTATCCTTCTAGTTGGACCTCTATAAAGAGTTAAAATCAAACTAGATTTAGAAGTTCCCTTGGGCTTTAATTCCTTTTCCACCTTAATGGCCTTATATAAAAAAATCCTACGTCTACATAATTTTACAAATCCACTACATCTACAATCCTCTTATTCAAACCATTAATGAATCTAGCTATAGTAACTTCTTAATCCTCTTCAACATTAGCCCTAATGATGGCTACGTCCATCTCTTGTTTTATTCCTCTACATTCTTGAAGCCTTTAGTCAAACTTTGTAACTTCCTACACAATTCTTAATAGTAGTGTAAAGTATGAACCTTTTATCCATTACCACCTTCGTCTCTTCCTATGATTAAATTGATCTCTCTCCTTTCCTATGCCTACTAAGCACCATTTAATCTCACCAAATGCTAGCCTAATATATGAATTCAACCACTACCAATTTAACCTTCTTCTCCTCAGAGGAATTGTTATAATTAAACACATGTTGTACTTTTCTTTCCCAATCCAAGTGCAGCATTGGATCATTTTTGCCCTGAAAAGAAGGATTATTCATCTTTATACTACCAAAATTGTTATCTTGCCTTTGGACAGCCCCTCTTCCCCTTATGAAGCCAATTACTTCAAAATTGGCTTCCTCTTCTACCTCCACATTAAATGGATGACTTATATAATAATTTGACCTATTTGATGTCTTCAAATTATCTAATCTCATATTATGAGCCTTGAATTGATCTTGGATTGATCTTAAGGGCAATTCAACACTTTCTCCATTATTACTCTTGATTAAACATGTAAAGAAAGAATTAGTAATAAAATAGAATGAGTCCTCACTCACTCCATTTCATGTTGATACTCTAATTATTATTCACTAGTGTTTTTACTCAATTTTGGTTTTTCTCAATGTTGGAGTCTCTAATCTTGCCTTTTACCACCTAATTTTCTCTTTCAAGCCCTTTAGTTGCTTAGGAACACATACAAGATTTGTCACTACAAAAAAAAGGCTAATGGTAACCCACCATTAACTATTCATTTATTCAACAAGAAAATATACAACAAATTTAAACTTAATTACCTTGTATTCTAAGTCAATAAGAAAAGGTAAACTCAACAAAATATTAAAAGTCCATAAAAAGGAAAAAAGAAGACATACTTAAGCAATAATAAGGAAAGTAAAATTAAGGCAAAAAATGATTGCAGAAGGAAAGAAGATAAAAGAAAGCAAAGCATGAATAAAGAAAGAAGAATTAAAGCAAAAAATGATTAAAAAAGGAAAAAATAAAATGAAAATGAGGAAAAATAAGAAAGAAGAATTATGGCACAAAAATATTATAGAAGGAAATAATATAAAAGAAAATAATTTAAGGATGATAATTCAAAGTTTGAACCAAATCAAAGAATTAACACCAAAAACGTGTGCAACAATTGAAGATAAGTATAATCTTGCAACTTTTGATTGAAATAGATTTGTGCTACAATTGAAGATAAACAGATTTTTTTATATATAACTAATATGATTTAAACTAAAGGAAAATAAATGAATAGAAAAACTAAATGTGATTTTTGATAAAGGAAAAAGAAGATCACAGGGAATAATATACTGAAAATCAAAGACACAAGAATAAGAAAACAAATGCAATTAAGATTGAACAAGAAAAAAGAACATAAGGATATATGTAACCTGATTCAAGGAATTTGGCTTTGGCACTAAATAATATTAAACTAGGTGAAGGAACACATAAGACAAAAGCAATGAGGAAAACCATGGAATCTTTATTGAATCATATAAAGAGCCTGACCCCAACCAAACTTGTTGTTTTGAACTAAAGTTATAAGTTGATCACTACAAGTTAACTTGAAGAGACCTATTTTGTTCTTGACTAAAAATTGAAGAAAGCTCTCACAAACAGGGAAACATTAAATTTTTTTTGATGGTAAGATCATGTTTATAATGCACCAAATTGCCTTATTAAAGAGGCATCAAATCATCATTCTATAAGTAAATGTCTGCTTGACTACTCCTAAGCATAACAAAATAGGAAATACTTGATTACGAAGGATTCCCTTAACCAATGGATACAAATTAGTCTTAAATTTGAAATACTTCCCAAAAAACTTGACAACTAATAACAATAAATTGAAAAGAGTCAAAACATAAAAATTCCATCTAATCCTACATTTGCAGCCTTTTTAAAAGGTAAATATGCATTTTAGGCTTCATTAAGAACAAGCCTGTGGGTCATCCTTGCATATTTAGCTCCAAGCATTATTTTTTATGCATTAGGCTTTATTCATCATCATGGGCCTAAAGATAAGTAATTAATCTTGGTATTGCTTTATAATAGCCATATTGTCTTAAATGTCCATGATCAACTTTCCAGAGCTTATAAGTAATTAGTCTTGGTATTGCCTTATAACCTTTGGAAATAGCCATATTTTCTTAAATGTCCATGATCAACCCTTGCAAAACCTCCTTCATACGCTTAGTACTTTCAGATTTCATAGGAGCTCCAATGCTTTATGATGGATTGACGAGTGATAATATAAGCTTATCTCTTTTTTGAGCTTAGTAAGACGTATGCAAATATCTTGCTCATATTTTTAGTGAAAGAACTTTTCGCCTCATATGTTTCTTAAGTATTTGCTATAAGCCTATTTTTTTTCCTTCCTCTCTTCTGGGTCTAGCTGTTAGATTATCGTACTAAACAATTTCAAACTTAGTGGGTTTAAAAATGGCCAACTTCAACTTCTTCTTATCATCAAATCCTTTACGTTCGAAGATCCTTTTGATTTTCCTCAATTATTCAAGGAAATCTCCATGGTCTAAACTCTCTTCAAAATTTAGAAGTTCAAATCTATGCCTATAGTAATCATCAAAATTGATTAATGGGGTTCTAGAAGAACCAACTCCAGTTTTCTTTAATTAATTAACTCTTCATAATTGGCTTCACTGTTTCCTCCCTTATACTGAGTAACTCGACAAAGCATACCTTTAATGGGACTAAAAGGGTTAAATAGGCTCATACTAGAATGAATTTACCATAAGCTTGAAAATCATCTAATCTCCTCTACTTAAATAGATATATGCAAGAACAAATTGAAATAACTATAAATAGAGTTGTACTTGGGCCAACAGGATTAAGTAGATTAATAAAGAAAAGAAAATAGGATAAACAAAATATAATTAATATTAGATTAACAGTAAATACTTCAATAGATATATCCTTAAATTACTTCACCAATTTCTCATATCTTCGCATCAACCCCCTTCCTTCATTCCTTTCACATATAAGAATCCATGTTAATCCACACTTGATTTTCTTTTAATATTTAACTTCTTGAATTATCATGAGATTCCCCTTTTTACATTGCCTCTCTCATACAGTGTACCTTCTCTTCCACGTCTATTTCCTTGCATCCAATTCCTAAAAATATCAAAAAGTAGGTAAAAGCTCTACTAATTATCAATTAGCTGGTAAATACTTGTTTTTCTTTTTAGGATCAAAGTTCTTTTAGGCAGGTTACTAAGAGAAAGCTTCAAATTCATATCATGCTCAAAGGGGTTTCCTAGTGGATTAATGTACAAAGGTACTTATAGCTCAAGCTCAAATCGCAAGTGCTTTTATTACCTTAATGCTCTTGCACAACTTACATGTAATCATAAAAGCATGGAATTAGAATTCCGAAAATTCCAATTTAAAGAATGTATCTACATAGGAATAAACTTTTTTTTATAAAGGTCCATATTGAGCAAGTTTGATATCTAATAATAAAACTCTCAATACCTGCAAGTATATAGATCATATCTTATATTATTGAAAGATATCATTCCCACATGGATTATGCAATAACCAACTATTTGAACCTAACTTTATATAAGGTAATATGAAATTGAATTTAATAAAAATAAATAACAGAAAGTAAGACAAAGAGATAAATGAAAGAGGTAAACAATAAAATAGTGGAGCTACCAATAAAATTGAGATTGATCAAGATTGAATATTTAGGAATTATTCTTTCCCTATTTTGTTCCCTTAGTCTTGTTGAATTAATTTATGTGTTTGATCCTGGATTTCCTAAGGTATTGATTACTCTCTCTTAAGATCTAATCAATTAACCTTAATTGAATTTGAAAATTTCAGATTCGCAATCTCTCAATTCGTAAACCTATTTCTAACATTTTCAATTATATTTGAAGCTATCTAATAGATAATTAAGTTATCAAAAAATATCTCTCTTGATCTCTCTTAGAATGATTATTAATTCGATAATTATAGGACTATTAAATTTCCAAATCTTGTTTCACAATCTAATTTGATTACTTTTGATGTACTCTCTCAATTTATTTTCAAGTATAAGCATTCACAATTATCACAAACACCAGAATATGTATTGAAATCAACAATAAATAAGTTCAAAAAATAAGTCTAGAATAATTTTTAATAGGGATCTTGAAACTCATAAACATGTTTACCATCAAGAAAATCAGATTACATATCAGGATAATGAAAGAAAATAAAAGTTAAAGAGAAAAAACTGTTTAATACCTTGATCTTAAGTGTTGGAATTTTCTAGGTGTTCTTCTAAATCTCTCCACTTTGATTCAATTTAATGTGTGGCTGCTATATTATTTTTGTTTCTTTCATATTCTTAAATAGTATTTTAGGGTCCTATGGTCATTTTTGGGTTTTCCCACTTCATTACCACACCTTAAAAGATACGAAAAAGGTCACGCCTATAAAGTGTTATCGTAATCGTGCTTCTACAAATTTCTTTTCATCACGACACGAGTGTGACTTCATTTAGCCTCCTTCTTCTTCATTCTTCAGTTTCTTCGTTTCCATCACTAACAAATACATCAAACACCTTATGAAACATAATGTTAATATCCAATTCTAGCTCTATATAATGTTAATATCCAATTTTAGCTCTAAACCAAACAAACACTTAGAATACATATAACATTAACGATAACATAATTCTAAGCCTATACACATGATAATCATCTAATATATACTTAAAAACAAACTTAAACATCTAAGAAAACATAGTATAATTTACAGCTATCAGTCCAATCCCTATGGGATAACTCAAGTCAAATATAAGTATTATCACTTAATAAATTCGATTTCCCAACATTTTACAAAGTCAAGATTTCCATAGCAAGTACTAGATCATATTATGCACTTAACCTTTTGTAGTCAATCTAAGCACAGAGTTATGTGTACACTTATGCCATCGACCTCAAGTAACGAATTAGATGTTAAACATAACCTAAAAAGAAGAATATGAACACAAAAGTTTTGAAATATTTACAAATTCTAAATAAATCAATTTCAATTCTCCATGAACAATATTATCCTCAATATTGTATTAAGAGTGAAATTAAAAGGAATAAAAAAACTCTTGATAACCTGGATAGTTGAATTGAAATTTTCCCATGAGGGAATATGCTACCATACTTAACATCTACATAATGCTCAAATGCGTAGAGGCATAAAAATAAAATAGCTATATTTTATTTCAATTTCCAATATCCTTAACTCACAAACTATTAAAACAAAAGATATTTGAAATAATACATAATTAAAACATTCTAAACCTAACTACATGTATGTTTGTGCGCAGGGCCAAAGTCACTAGCATGGTGGAAGAAATAGTAGAAATTGTTATAGATAGGCCTATATAGAATCCTACTTGGTGTCGATCTTTATAGTATTTATATGAAGTCTATCAATAGATGACATTAGCTATTGCATTGTTACCTTTGGTGGCTAGCAACTATTCCAATCTCCTCTCTATAGTCCTTAGCTTCTTTTTCATTATTATCCTAACTAGTCTCTTAAATTGGGTTAGAATAATGTATCTATTTTTCTCATAAGTATACCAAACAACCACATGTGATCATCACTAATATAATTTGCCTTTCTAGTCCTTACAACCTCAACACTAAAGAGGTTCACTCTTTGCTTTTACATCAACTTATTAATTAATATAAGAAACACAATTTTTATCTTGTTACCCATGCCAAAACACATTGTTCATAAATTACAACATTCTTGATGACAATTGGATTTTTGTAGCCTTGCCTAAACCATTAAATAGTAGATCAATGAGGTATAAGTCCATTTTTCAAATTTGATTTAATTCTCTTGTTTGAGGCTAAATATATGCTCAAGATGTGGGCCATTGGCTGATGTTGTTTGGCTTGGTCCTTACATAGATAATACATCTATCCAGTAAAAAAGTCACCCCTAACTAGAACCTATACAATGCCTCCCTGTTGTTTTACTTACTTTAACTTGATGGACTCTTACTATGAAGGGTCAATCTCCTAGTCTCATAGCAATCTGAGATGCTCTTCCGTTGTTTCCTCTAAAAATCAACACCTTAATGCCTTGGACGTAAAGTATATGGAAAAGGGTTTTGGTTTTGCTTTCTCCTTAATAAAACTTGTTTGCCGTCTCTGGGTAATAATCTTGTCATAGAGTAAACAAATGATCATAATGTAAATTTCAGAACACATTTTGATTTTAAAAACTCTATTAAAATTAGGGATTATGGTCATTTCCACAACCATTTTTTTGTATGTTGTACCATTCCTCATTCTCTTGATTAGTTATTCTCAAAATGTCCACCAAAGAGGTAGTGATTGAAGAAGAATAAGGAATGTGATTCATCCCAGTCTCTATCCTAATTCTTAGAGACATTCTTCAACATCAACAATCTATAATACCAAAACTTCACCATAATTTAACTACATTTCACAATTGCACACCACAACAACGCCATTACTTCCACTTTTCAAACAATCAACATAACCCATAACATGTAGCACAATAATCCTTAATCAATAGAATTTCATAATCCAAAGCCGATATCCTTCATAATTCCATAATAACAATAGCTCAATTCATAAATTATCCAAATCTATCTACTAAAACTTAAGTGTAATTTACTACAACCATGAAATAGAAAAACTTAACTTACTTAGACAATGTAGAATTGATGCATTTGTTTACTTAAGAAAATAAATCTGAATGTGTTTTTATTGATTTAGAACTAATTTAATCAAATTTTGTTATAAAACTTGAATGAAAGAGAAGAAAGATAGAAAAGAACTTATGTTTAGCCTCTCTAAATCCACAAGAACAAAGAGATTAATGCAAAGATCATTCCTAACCTCACAAGGCAAGAAACTAAAGCACAATCTAAGTGACTATGTGAAAACTCTCAACCTAAATTTTATTGCGCAAAATCTACTTTATTTATAATTAATTAATCTTGGTAATGCCTTAAAATCTTTGAGAAAAGCCACATTGTCTTGAATGTCTATGAGTTGTAAAGCCTCCTTCATGCTTTTAGTTCTTGCTCTTGTCATAAGACCTCCAGTTCCTTGTAATGGATTGGTATGTGTTAATGCAAGTTGATCTCCGTCATAAGGTTGTAAACAACATAGGGAGTAAAAGATTTGAAAAGTCCACCATTCCAAGCAATGACTGATCTTGAAGCTTATTTAGAGCGGCAAAAGAAGGTGGAGTTAGTTTTTGATTCCATAACTAATCCAAAGAGAAAAAGATGAAGTTCGCCAATATAGAATTTACTAATTATGAAATTATTTGGTGGAATCAGCTTGTAAAGTAGGAGACGATGTGGTGAGATACTTATAAACATATGGGAAGAGATTAAGTGTGCAATGAGAAGGTGATTTTTTCCTAGTCACTATTATAGGCAATGGGTCCAAAAATTTGCAAAACCTTTCTCAAGAGAGTAAGGTTGTGGAAGATTGCCATAAGGAGATGAAGATTACCATAATTAGAGCTAATGTAGAGGAAGATAGGGAAGCTAGTATGGCATTGTTTCTGAATTGGCTAAATAGGGAAATCAAAGATGTGGTGGAGTTACAACACTATGGAACTTGAAGACATATTAGACATGGCTATTAAAGTGGAGTAATAACAAAGAGAAAGAGCTCAAATAGGATAAGGAAAATTTTGGGTTCTACTTCTTAAAAGTCTAATTGGAGAAAAAAGGAGGACAAGGCTGTTTATAATCCTAAAATTGATGCAACAAAGAACTCTCAAACGAAGGGGGCTGCCTAAGGTAAAACCAAAATTCTAAATTCTAAAACTCATGATATTAAATGTTTTAGATGTTTAAGTACAACATATATTGCTTCTCAATGTCCAAAAAAGAGGGCAATGATAAGTGATGGGAGACCTAATAGGAACTTATCCTAAAGAACCTTCAACAAGATAGAACTATGCCCAGGACTGACTAGAATCAAACACACATGGAAGCACAAGAAAAAAAATTGAAAGATAGAAATAAAACACAAAGAGAAAAGGAGTTAAAAGAATGATGGTCAATGGAAAGAACCTTAAGAGAACTTGTCTCTTAGAACCCTAGCAAGAATGTTGGTCAATGGAAAGAACCCTAGGAGAACTTGTCTCCTAGAACTCTAACCTTGGGACAAAAGGAAGACCACTCCTTCTACTATGTTGTTTTGAGTCTCTTTGTTTATTCATAGAACGTCATCTTTTTATTTTGATTGTGTCTCCTGACAATGTCTTCTTTAGTTGTAGGAGAGTCTTGCTACTCTCCATTTGTTGTATTCCTTTTTAATCCTTCATTAAAATTTTTAATTTCTAAAAAAAAAGAACACAAAAGAATAACCAAAGCTTGTTGGAAAATAACTCAAATTTTGTTGATAACAATGATAATCCCGTAATACATCAGATGAACTTTTAAATAGGCATCAAAATATCCTAATCCTGTAAGGAAAAGGTTTCTTACCTATTCCTAGTTCATACCTATATAGGAAAGACCTAATTAAGAAAGGAAATCCTTAATTTTAGGATACAAATCAACCTTGAATTTGAATACCTCCTAAATTAAGGAAACAATTTGATTTATCTAGATAAGGACGAAATTATTAAGGAACAAGTTTTAATAAGGCCTTATTTACACAAAAAAGTAAATTTGGGCTTAATTAAATCAACAAAACCAGCTCAATTGGTTATTGCATCTTAATTATGCAGATAAGGCTTCCTTCAAAACCAAGCGTGATGATCAGACTTGGATTCCAAGATTTGTTCATCATGTACTAAGTTTTGTCCAACATCTCACACACGAAGATAAGTAATTAATCTTGGTAATGCCTTAGCACCTTCAAGAAGAACCTCATTTTCTTGCATCTCTATGGTCAATAATGGAAACCCAGCTAAGGACATGTAAAGGGTGGTGCAATATGGTTCAACATATTTTGACGATCCATTACACATTCGTGGAGGTCAAATAAGTCGGGCTAAAGATAAAAGGATAAAGAAAGCTCTTAATGGACTGATTGAAGATGTTTGGCTAAACAAGTAACAATAGAAGTTGGTTTGGGCTTGGAGAGATCAATTAAACCTATCACCTTAATTAACACATTATATAGGCCTAATTATTTGTTTATTTGGCCTAATTAGAAGACTAGGTTATTTTGATGATTTCAAGGAGATTTCTAATTGATTTGGGTTGCCAGCAAGTCCACTTTTTATATTTGGCTTTAGGAATTAGGCTTGAAAAGGTTTTCCTATATCTTAGGGATTTCCTTATTTTTAGGAATAAATTATTGCTAGAAGATTGATTAGGGTTTTCTTTAGCCTATATAATTGTTACCTTTGTACAAGAAGTCAGATTGAAATTTGTTTTATGTTTTTGGTGAGGATATTCACTTTGCTGGTTTTTCATTGAACTTAGAACTTATCAAGGTTATTCCTTGTCGCGTTCATCTGACTTATCACTCTCAATCTAATGAGAACCAAGGTTGTTCTTGATGGAAAGCTTGCTGCCATAGATGGAGGATTACATGGAGATTCACGTGGGAAGCATGCTGCCATAGGTGGACAAGTTGCTGCCAATGATCCATTATA
>JAOTAY010077216.1:0-16430 GCA_025629805.1 Erythroxylum baracoense | reverse complement strand
GTACATGTTTGGACTTCTGATGAGACCTCGGTTCCTTAGTCTGCACTATAGCCCCATTGTTGTCACAATACAACTGCACTGGGTTAGCGATGCTCAGAACCACACCAATTTTCGTGATAAACTTCTTGATCCAAATCACTTCCTTTGTCGCTTCTCAAGCTACAATGTACTTCGGCTCTGTTGTCAAATCAGCAGTTATCTCTTGTTTAGAACTTTTCCAACTGAAATCACCACCATTCAGTGTGAATACATATCCAGACTGGGATCTAGAGTGATCCTTATTAGATTGGAAGTTGGCATTAGTATACCCTCTTACCACAAGATCACCTTCTCCAAATACCAAGAATACATCTTTAGTTCTTCTCAAGTACTTAAGGATATTCTTGACAGCCATCCAATGACCCTCACAAGGATCTGACTGATATCTGCTTATAACACTTAGAGCATACGATACATTGAGTCTAGTACATAATATAGCATACATGATTGATCTTATAGTCGAAGCATAAGGAAGCAAACTCATGCGTGTCTTTTCATCATGTGTCTTTGGACACATAGATTTAGATAGTGTAATCCTATGTACCATGGGAAGATAACCTCTTTTGGACTGCTCCAAGCTAAACCTCTTTAACATCTTGTCTATGTATGTAGACTAAGAAAGACCAAGCAACCTCTTAGATTTATCTATATAGATCCTTATCCCCAAAATATAAGTTGCTTCTCTAAGGTCTTTCATAGAGAAGTTCTTAGCCAACCAATTTTTTACTGATTGTAAAGTTGAGACATCGTTTCCTATTAGCAATATGTCATCTACATACAGCATAAGAAACACGATTGAACTCCCACTAACCTTCTTATACACACACAGCTCATCTGAATTTTGTGAGAAACTAAACTCTTTGATTGTCTCATCAAATCAGATATTCCAACTCCTGGATGCTTGCTTCAATCCATAAATAGATTTCTGAAGCTTGCGTACCTTTCCTCCATTCATGGATATGAAACCATTAGGTTGTGTTGTATACACATCCTCGGTTAGGTTTTCATTAAGGAAAGTCATCTTCACATCCATTTGCCATATCTCATAATCATAATGAGCAGAAATTGCTAGGAGTATCCTAATGGATTTAAGTATAGCTACTGGGTAAACGTTTTGTCATAGTCAACACCTTGCCTTTGACGATAACCTTTGGCTACTAGCCTAGCTTTATGGGTAACTACATTACCCTCCATGTCATTTTTCTTCTTGAAAACCCATTTGTACCCTATGGGTTTTATCTCTTCAGATAGGTTAACCAAATTCCATACTTGGTTTCCAGACATGGAATCCATTTTGAATTTTATAGCTTGAAGCCATTTGTCATATTCTGAACTCTTTAGAACCTCTTCATAGGTAGTAGGCTCATCATCTTCTATGACTAATACATCATTAAGTTCATTTATAAGAAATCTGTATCTCTCGAGAACATGACGTATCCTACCTGACCTACAAACTTCTTATGCGTCAGAAGGTTGAACTATTGTTTCATCTTCATAAATAATAATCTCAAGCCCAAGTAGTTGATCTACATCTGTTTGAGCATCTTGAACTTCCACAAGTTCAATTTTGTTATCACTATCTTCTCTTAGAAGAAACTCTTTCTTTAAAAGGACAGCATGTTTTGAAACAAACACCTTTTGTTCCGAAACATAGTAGAACTAATATCCTATAGTTTCCTTAGGATATCCTACAAACAAACACTTATCAAATTTAACTGCAAGCTTATCTGACTGAATTCGCTTCATATAAGCAGGACAACACCAAACTTTCATATGAGAAAGATAGGATAAATTATTAGTTCATATCTCATATGGAGTAACATGAACTGACTTGTATAGGACTATGTTTAATACATAAACGGAAGTTTTTAATGCGTATCCCCAAAAGGATTTTAGTAAATTTGCTAAACCCATCATAGAACTCACCATCTCTAACAAGGTTTGGTTTCTCCTCTCAACCAAACCATTGTGTTGTGGTTAAGGTGGAGTCCACTGGGATAATATTCCATTATCCCTGAGATAATACAAAAACTCTTGGCTTAAGAATTCACCACCTTGATTTGATCGAAGTGATTTAATACTTCTCCCAACTCAACTTCATTTCTGAATTCTTTGAACCTTTCAAAGGCTTTAGACTTGTATCTCTTAAGATACACATACCTATATCGAGAATGATCATCAATAAAGGTAATGAAGTATACGAGACCACCTTTGACATGTATGGATATCAAACCATATACATCAGAATGTATTAGGTCTAAAAGTCCACTAGTTCGTTAACCCTTTCCCTCAAAGGGTAACTTAGTCATCTTGCCTAATAAGCAAGATTCACATGTGTCATATGAATCAATCTACCACACTTATGTAGTTTAGACATGTGTCTCACTTATATGGCCAAGGTGACAATGCCATAAATAAGACAATTTCATATTATCTCGTTTTATTCTTTTGTTATTACTGATATTTAGAACCGGATTAGACATATCCAATATGTATATACCATTTCACAATGTACCCAAAGCATATAACATTCCATTCAAATAAATTGAACAACTATTGTTATCAAAATTTACATGGAATTTAACTTTATTAAGACTAAAAATAGACATTACATTTTTAGTCAAAGTAGGTACATAAAAGTAATCATCTAATTCTAGTATAAGCCCACTAAGGAGCATCAATACATATGTGCCTACAGCTAATGCAGTAACTCTTGCTCTATTGCACACTCGTAGGTTTGACTCTCCCTTGTTGAGTTATCTACTATTTATGAGGCCCTTCATATCAGTACAAATGTGTGAGCCCTAAATGGTATCTAATACCCATATGTTGTTATCAGAAATAGTATGAATATCAATAACATAAATACCTTAAGTAGATGGGGCATTAAATGCCTTCTTCTGCTTCAAGGACTCCAGATAAGCCTTGTAATTTCCCTTCTAGTGGCCATCCTTGCCACAGTGGAAGCAAGTTCCCTTTAAGGCATTCTTCTTTGCTTTCTTGACACCTCCCTTAGACCCTGCGAACTTCTTCTTATTTTGAGTCTTTTTCTTCAAACCAGAAGAGCCCACTACCATCACAATCTTGCTTTGCAGACAGATGGCTCAACTACCTTAAGCATATTGACCAGCTCAAAAATTGTGTTGGATATATTGTTCATTCGATAATCAAGCACAAATTGTGAGTAACTATCAATTAAACTCGCCAAAATTAAATCAATACTTAATTCATGATCCAAAAGAAAACCGAAGGAGGCTAACCACTCGATGTAGCCATTCATCTTCACTGCTTACTGTACTGGAGATGTCCCCTCAACTATCTTGGAGCAGAAAAGTAATCGCAAAGTCTCGAACCTTTCAGACTTTGCTTACTCATCAAAGAGCTCCCTAAGATGATAGAATATGGTATGAGCATTTATAGCCTCGTGTTGCTTTTGCATCTCTGATGATATAGTAGCTAGCATAATACAACTAGCCATCTCGCTATCATCGAGATGCTTCCTATATGCCCTCTGATCATCATCAAAAGCATCAGCAGGTCGAGAAGTGGTTATTCCAAGACATAACCAAGCTTCTTAGACTTGAGAACTATTCTCAAGTTCCTAAGCCAGTCAAGGAAGTTTGGTCTAGTCAACTTGTTAGCTTCCATCAATGATTTTAGAATCACACTAGTACTCATGGTGTTGACTCGAGCAATAACAACCTATCGTCAAATAGAGAAAAATTAGAATGTACTTAAATGCATGTTTATAAGGACTTTAATAATAAGCAATATGGCTCCCATTATTTTCACAAATTCATAACCCTCGATATAAATCCGAGAGAACTCATATAGAAATTCTCCTAGTAGGTCGATATCCAATATCCCTAAGAATGACCTTGGGTTTGCCCAACAAGCCACCTTAGCTCAACTGGTAGGTATCAATCATACCAATTGCATCTCCAATACCACTATCGAATCTAGTGCTATCAACTATTGATGTGTGCACACTCATTGGACTATCAACTCTTGGCACGTGTTCATCTAATGTTCATTACCCAACTTTGCCTCTGCCCACGTTGATCTTGGGTTTGCCCAACTAACCAACGCTTCTAGTTAAAACTGACCCATTAATCTGGAAATCATATTTCCATAGTTCGAGCATATCCATGTAGAGCAGGCTTGAGTTTACCCAATAACCCTAACTTTAAAAGGACTCTGGTTGTCGCCACATTAAACGAAGGCATTAGTTTTAATATTCTAAGTGAGGGGTTTGACTAAGGTCTCATCTAATTTAGATGGTCTTATACATATATCTATACATATATAGATATATACACACACACATGGCATGATTGGACTACCCAATCGAATTGGGCCTAAGCCCATAAGCATCCATCATGCAAGCCCACACATTCTCCTAACCATGCATTCTCTAATGCATATATGTAGACACATCATTTTGGTTATGACGTCTTATGGATCCTAATATGGAAACTCAATCTAACACTTAGATTTACCATCTTCCTTTTACTAACTTTGCTAAAATTACTAACGTTTGTTTATATCTTAACATAATTATTTGATGTCCAAAATTAAACAACTTTAATTTTTTTCATGCATGCCAATTTTTTCTAGTTTTACTAGAAAATCTATTGCTCTACTAAATTAATTCAAATTTAATTTCTAAAATTTCCTAAAATTTCCAGAATATCAATCATCAGTCCAAGCATCGCTAGGTCATTGCATGATGATCAAAATAATTTAGGAATCACCTAAAAATTATCAAGATCACCGAAACACTGATAAGACACCAAAAATTACAAATATGACTTCTAAATTTTTCTGGAGAGCAAAATTCAAACAAAATCATTTAATCATGCTTAAAACATCAAATTAACACATTTTTATCATATAAAAATATTTTTAAGGTTCTGAAACCAAAATATAAACATACAAAAACATCAAACAAAATAGATCTTACAATTTCTGAAAAACTGTCCAAATCTGAAAAATTGTTTGATAAAATTATTACATCATTTTTAATAATTATATAAAATTAAAGAGTCATAAAAACATCACAAATATATTCACATAATTTTTCCAAAATCTAATTCCACGAAAATCATGTATAACCTCATCAATTTAGCCAATAGACATCACATGCCTAGCAAAAAGACAGATTTCAAGCATTTTCTTGTAAAGTCGAAATTAAATATTTTAATCACATTAAAATTATTTCCAATCACACTGAATCATTCACATACATCTTATGAACAGATTGGTGAAAGAAAATCGTGAAAAACGTTTTTCTATAATTAATTTCGAACAAAACATTACAGGACCCTAAGCTGTCACAACCATAAAAACAATTTTCACATGTCATTTATTCTATATCTAACAAGGCACAAGATGTCTCTGATACTTCTATTAGGTTCCAATCATGCATCTTATACATAATATATATCAAATATATGTAGTGGAAATAAAACAGAACCTCAAAAACTAGATCTACTCATGCATATAAATATAGAAAAACAAACATATGAATTGTAAGATGTTTACATAACTTTTTGACGATCTCCTTCGTTATTTAATCTTGTCCACGTTGGGTTGTCATAAACCACAACAATCAACACAAACCATCTCTAATGAAAGTCCACATGAAGATAGATGGATGAAACCTCACTAGGAGATGGCTAGAATTCTTTCTTTGTGCTAGTAAAGACAAGAACTCTTGTGAGAGTTAGAGAGAAAAAAGTGTGTGTAAAAAAAAGAACCTATCTTTTTCATTTTATGTGTCTTAAATAAGATACACAAAAATCATCTAAATTTTCTGCACCATTTATCCTTCCATAACCCCCATCACTAATGGAAAGTTATATGAAGTTAATGGTCATGAATAGCATGCATTAATGGAAGTTATGGGAAGTTAATGACTATGAATAGCATGCATTAATGGAAGCCAACAACACTTGTTTCTAATCCATTCCATGCAACATTTTCTACCACGATCACATTGCGATACAATCCCAAAACACTCTCTCATATCTTGAATCACCATTCAATACCATTTTACTCATCCTTCAGATCTCCTATGTGTGTGACACATTAGGTTCCCGGTTATGTTGCCCACTTGAATTAACACTTAATTCAAGTTAATCAAGAGTGGTATCTAGCAATATATCATAGCCCCCAATTAACCTGAAAGTTAGTGGTTTAACTACAATCCCTTCCATATACAATGTTGCCATGCAATTTGTCCTTTCAGCATCTATACCCTACTTGGTTCAGAGTATGGTCAAAGTGTCAACTCCTACTAGACTAAATACGCCATATTTAGTCCAAGTGATATTAAACCTTATCCTGAGGATCTCATTACTCTATGTATCATTAAAGACTCTCTTTATGACATATATCTACTCTGGCCAGAGACTCCTGAGTAATGACCCCGACAAGAGGTCCTGGGTATCATCTCCTTCTATCATGAGTGGTGAATCTTTTATTAGCTACTTAATTACCTCTGAATTCCTTAAGCTGTACCCAATCACCACCCTATGAGTAACCCTTGAAAGGCACCGATGGATGCAGTCAAAAAAACACAGGATCAATATCTAAGATATCCTTGAGCACCTCAAGTCAAAGTATACTTGCATCATTGCTATGATGTGACTATCATTGACACTGAAATAGAATATCCATATGATTGTCTCATAGTAGGTCAACCTAATATACTTACTAACCTTAGTAAGCATCCACATGTTAACTTTAAACAAATCATGTCTACAACTTATGAGATCTACTGTTTGATCTAATCAAAGAGTATAACATGCGCTAGTCTATTTGGATTAATCATATCCCATCTCATTAATCCTATGACTACGGAAAGTTTAGATACTAACATAATTACACGTGATAGGAATCCCATTATCATAATCTCATCATGATTTCCTCCATGCTATGTTTTGTATCAAGGACTTATTAAATCAACTTAAGATCAACATCAAATCCATAAACGTTGAACATCGAAATAATGAAAAATGTC
The DNA here is from genome assembly GCA_025629805.1 of Erythroxylum baracoense. Taxonomy (NCBI): domain Eukaryota; kingdom Viridiplantae; phylum Streptophyta; class Magnoliopsida; order Malpighiales; family Erythroxylaceae; genus Erythroxylum; species Erythroxylum baracoense. The sequence goes on along the minus strand of JAOTAY010077216.1, from coordinate 9,367 downwards.
TTTATTAATCATAAATGATTTGTACAATATGTGCTAAAGGTGATTTCCTTTAGAGCACTTCTCTAATAGAACAAACTGAGAAAGCTTTATTTGGAGGAAAGCCTAAATGCATTCATTCAAGTGACCGCTTAGAGTCAAGAGATAAACAACAAGAGATTTTATTTATTGGAAGCTTCTGTAAAGAGGGTTGAGACTCAAAGGGGTAATTTGCTACTCAAATGCAAGGCAATCAAAAAGGAAAGTTGCCCAGTTAGCCTGAACAAACCAAGGTTGTTACAATTCTAAGAAGTGGTAAGTTGATTCATAATCATGTTGAGATTCCTTCTAACATGTTTGATGTGGTGATCAAGAAGAGGAGAGTCTCATCAAAGGAAAAGATGGGAAAAATAAGGAAAGCAATGGGAATGACTCTTTAAGTCATGTTTAGGGACGTAAAAAACTCGAGCATGCAACTAAAGGTGATGAAGGACCAAGACTACATAGGGCGACTGATCCTTATAGACCACCAGAAGTTGCATTATGGACTCGAAACAAGATGAGCAATTTTCTTATCTATAACATGCTTACCAAAGTTAATATTAATCTGCCATAGTTAGAAGTGATCAGGAACATTCTAGCCTATGTGAAGTTCTCCGAGGAAATAAGCACCAAAAAATAAAAGTTTGAACCATATAAGAAGGTGATAGTTTTAAAAGTAGCAAGTGTAGCCCTTTAGCAACAGTTACCCCCCAAATTGAAAGATCCAAATTGGTAATGGTGAGGAGGTTAAGGGTATGTTTAACTTAGGAGCAAGTATAAACCTAATGCCTCATTCTATTTATGTGAAATTGGAACTAGGAAAATTAAAACCTACCAACATATGCTTATAATTAGCTAATAGTTCAATCTGTTATTCGAAAGGAATAATGGAAGATGTGTTAGTGAAGGTTGGAGGATTGATTGTTTCTGTAGACTTTGTTGTCCTAAACATGGGGGAGGTTAAAGAGCAAGGGAAGGAGCACACGATACTCCTAGGGAGGCCTTTCATGGCTACTACCAAAACCTTGATTGATGTGAAGAATAGGAAATTGAGCATGAATATTTTAGGTGAAACAATAAAATTTTCAATCTTTAATGTTGAACCTATTCTTACTACCGTTTTTGAAGATTGTTCTTTTGTTGATCAAATTAATGTTACATATTTTGATTTCACCTTATAGGAAGAAGAAGAAAAGAAGCTGGGCTTGGTGAAAGAAATTGATAAGTCCTGTCAATTGCTAATTGATGCAAATGAGGGAGAGGTTGAGAAATTCTTGGAGAAAAATTCCAATGACGAGAAGAAAACATTGGAATCGGTCACTTTGATTGATCTAACTTGAGCATGATGGTTGAGGTGTCCAGCTCAACCATCATGCTCAAGGTAGCTCAAGATATTAAAGAAGCGCTAAATGGGAGGCAACCCATATAATTTCTGTTTTGTTTTTCATTAGTTGTTTATTATTTCTTTTTAGTGAAACTCGACTTAATTTCTTTACTTTATGTGCACATGCCTATTTCTCAATCTCTTCTATTTGTCTTCCTACTAACTGTTTACCGCTCCTCAATGTGGTACGATATGCTTATTTCCATACTTCACACCGCATCAATACAGCCACCACCTACACTTTTGTATCGTATTTCTATCCCTTTTGTTTTTATTATTTTTACTGCTTGTCAGTTTAATGTCTTTTGGTTTTAATGTTTGTCCTTGTTCATGTTATTTTGTGTCTTGGATCCTTCTTTTACTTTTTTGTATCGCATTAGGGACAATGTGATGTTTAAGTGTAAGGGGAGTATTAGTTAAAAATATATATATTTATTATTTGTGTATTATGTGTTTGTTTTCCCATTTAATAGTTAGAGATGCATGGTAATGACAAAAACTCGATCAGAATTAGAAATGCATAATATGAGTGAATGAGTATACTTGCATATTTAGACTAATTAACTTGGATTTCGATTAAAAGGACATTAGCTTGATGTGATAGATGAATGATATTTTTTATTCGGTAAGAATTTGAGCCTTTTTGAACTATTAAACACCAAATTAAAGTATTCTTTGTTAAGAGTGTTCTTTCATGATTGAGGGACTCTAGAACTTGCTTACAAATACTAGTTGAGGTCACATAATCTTATGCAAAAGTTGAAATGATGAAGGCAGTTATGATTTACTGTTTTTTCTTAAAAAGACACCCTAATGTTACCTTTAGTGAATACCCTCATTGAGTTTAACATGAAACTTTTTCTTTCTTTAAACCCCAAAAAAATGAATCTTGACCTTATTTATTTATCCTCTTTGTTGTACCTACCATAAGGCAAGTTAAGCATTTGAATATGTATGATTTGGGTTAGGGAATAATTGTTTGAAAAAATGTGGGGGAATTATAGGATATAGTTGGTTTTTGAGTTAGAAATGGGTATGGTTGTAATAATTTGTATCTCTCCTCTACATTTTACCTCTTCCAAACTTGATCTTGTTCTAAATAATAAATAAATAAACAAAGAAAAAATAGAAATAGAAAAGAAAAAGGAAGGAAGGGAAGATAAGCAGAAAATGAAAAGAATAGGAGAGACATAAAAAGGGGATTGTTAATCTTGTTAACTTAAAAGGAAAGAATTGAGTGTTTTATGCTTCATTGTTTATATTACTTTAAATGCTCAATTTGTTTTGTGATTTTAAACTGTGATTTCCTTTTTCCTACCCTTAGCCTGACCCTATTACAACTAAAGTAAAGACCTTCGGATTGATGTTTTTATTTGATATGAGTGGTGGAGATTGGATTAGTAAATAAGCTTATGGTAGATGCTTTACATGAAATGAACGATGAGTGAATACTTATCCTACCTTTGAATGCTTAAGAAGATGAAAAGTGAAGTGAGTGCCCATCACATTTGTTGACGGTTCTTTGAATTGAAGTACTTGTTGATTTTGGCTAAATATGTAAAGAATAGCTTGTTCATGAAGTATTATGTGTTTCAAGTTTTTAGGTTGTGTTTATTGAAATGATCGTTGATATCTTTGACTATTATTTGGGAAAATTGTTGTTTCCATTAGTTATTTTTGTATAATCTAATGTTCTTTATTATGCTTGAGGACAAGAATAGTTTAAGTGTGGGGGAATTTTTATGTCTAGTTTTTATTGCTTTTAATTGCCTTCATATCTTAATTTTATCCTTATGTTTTGATCCAAATGTGAGATAAATTGAGTAAAAATGGTGTGAATATTGCGTGAATGTTAATTGGATTATTTTTTGAATTTTGCATGAAGGTTAAAGGGAAAGTTCACATAAATCTTGCTTGAAAAAAAAAAGAAGAAAGGTGGTGACATAACTTGTCACCACCATGACAAGTGCTTGACTTTACATCATTTTGGTATTAAACAATGGATCGAAAGATGAATTTTAATATGAAATGAGAAACTATGGACACTTAGGTTAAGAATTGGAAATATATTAACTTAAGTGGTAATTATTAGTTGGGTTTAATAACTAATTTGGATGATAAACTTGTCGAATACGAAAGTTAGATTAATTTGTTATTTGAATTGATTTTAGAACCCAATTGGTAATTTTAGTAAGGAAATTATCCAATCATTTCCCCTTAGTCATGCATAAGAGATTAAATTAGTGAAATTAATTCTCAAAAGTTTTCTACTTCGATTAATCCATTCGTTTTTGCTCCTAGTTAATTCCGTTTACTTTTTAGTTTAATTTTGTGATTTCCTTTAAAGACTTTACTTAACAAATCGGGATAGAGTGTTTAGGATTGCATCTGTTTTATTTTTCGTTCAAAGTTAATTTAAGTGAATCAATTTCACTTCCGTGGGAGTTAACCCTAGGTAATCAACTATAACTACCTCGTATACTTGCGAGTAGGATAGTCGAAGTATTTTTAGAGCATATTTTGGTCACAACATTTTTTCTTTTTCATGGTTATAATTTCAAAATTCTCAACAAGTTCATCATATGTCAAATCAATGTCACTATTATTTTCGTTTGATTTAAAGTTAGAGAGTCCCTTGTCATCTTTTGTCATAAAGCACATGTGAGCTACATCTCCTTTCGAATGCTCACTTTTGGAGTCGTTGGTGTCATTCTTAGTGGAGGCTTTAAGTTCCTTCTCTTTACCTTTGTCCCTCTTTTCCTTCTTGTTATTTCTTTTATGTTTATCATTTTCTTTGAGGAGAGGGAATTAAAACTTTATGGATTCGAGCTTCCTACATTCAGAGCAAATAATGCTATTTGATTTACATTTTAAATCTATCTTACAACCTTTGTATTCCTTTCCTTTTGAGGAATTCTTTTTGAAGAATTTCTTGAATTTTCTAGTGATTAAAGTAATATCCTCTTCATCACTTTTGCTAGATTATATCTCTTCCTCTTTACTTGATTCTTCCTTTGAGAATTTGAATGCTAAATTTCTTTTCTTCAAAAACAACGATTATTCTTGCATCTTTTAGAGCCTCATTTCTTATGAAATGAAAAATCCAATAAGCTCCTCTAATGGTAGAGTTGTTAAGTTCTTACCTTTATGTATGGCTCTCATTTTAGCTTCCCACGTTTTTTATAGTGACCTATGCAACTTTCTCACTATAATGATAGTATAGGTCTTTCTAAGACCCTTGAGAACATGGATAGTATCAATAAATCTAGTATATATAATGCTTTCATCATGTTTGATAAGTTCGCATACTAATTTTGCTTTCTTTAACTTGATTTGTTCCTTCATTATTTCTAGCATATGTCAAATTTTGTGAGATGTTTCACACGTAAAGACTCTATTATATTCAATTCTTCCCAATGTATAAAAACAAAATGTGGACAACTTTAATATTTAAAGAGATTAATCTTTTTTTTCTTGAGGATCCCATTCCTTTTTCTACTTGGGACCTTGTCTATCATCTATAATTTTATTAGGAATGTATAGACCAATTTCTTATAAGTCAACATTTTCGACCATCAAGAAAATTTTCATTCTTCTTTTTCAATAAAGGTAATCATTTCATATTTAAAAAAAGGGACTAGACTAATGTTTTGACCCTTTTAGTTAAAGGATGATGAAGATACTCCTAAGTATGTCATTATAGCCTTTACTATAGGATTTTGTTTGAAATACTAGCCCTATAGCCCCACTGATACTACTTGTTATTCCCTAATGGATTCCAAAAGAACGAGTGAATTCAAGATTTTAGTTAAAGTATAATAACTTATAAAAATAATGTCTACAAACTATCACACAAGATTGAAATAGAAGTAAGTGAATTGTATTATGCTTGTAAACAATAAAGTAAAGAATAAAGGAAGTGAAATGCAAACCAATTTATAGTTATTTGCACAGTCCTTGCTTATATCCACTCCCAAGACTCGTCTTAGAATTCCACTATAATTATTTTTCTAAAACGAAGAATAACCTTTATGCATTATTTTATTTTGGCAAAGAGGAACATTTTTTTCAATCTTTATTCAAGTTAAATAGGAACCTTAAACCACTTTATGATAAACCCAATACAATAACTATAAACCCTAAAAATAGCTTACAACTTAATCTTGTCACTTGCATACTTTGATATCTACAAAAGGGCTCACAGACTTAAAATGAGACAATGAATGCTAAAATTATTTAAAAAAATATTTAGAAATATATGTAAAGAAACTCAAATAATTCTTAATGCTAAAAATCAATGAGAAAATACATATTTATAGTGTTTTAGGACCTCAAATACCAGTTGGGACTAAGAACTAAAAGTTACAACATCTATATATGAAGCATTGGTCAACTATAATGCATTAAAAGCTCCAGATTCACTAATCGTTATAGCATTAGTTGATAAATAAAGGATACTAGTTAACCAATACATCAACTAATGTTACAGCAAATTCTTAGTACTTGAAATTTAATAACTTTAACCTATATTGGTCGATCACTAACATATATAGGTCGACCAATTACCTTAAAATATGATTTTAACACTTTTAAATGCTCAAACTCAATTTTGATTAATGTCATTAAGATTAAGAACACTTGCTAAAAAGTTTACCTAAGATTATTTGAAAGATTAAAAGGCTTTTATATTAAAGAAAAAAACTTCAATACCTCTTAATAAATGTAAAGACTTATGGAATGAACTAAAATGATATATTTATGCATGTTGAGCCTTTTAGACTATCAAAGACAATCAAGATGAGCCTGCAATAAACAATACATGAAATAACCTCGATGTATCCTAAGCTTCTTCTTGACTTAATCTTGATATTGAATATTGCAAAAATACTTTTGTTTCACAATCCTTTGATACAATAACGTTTGTTTTCATATTCCTTCTCATCAACATCATTAAATTCATTAGTAGTACTTACGTTTTGTTATCATCAAAATCTTAATTGGAAACTCCTCTTGGTTCAAGTAAAAGCAGAAGTAAAAAAACAAAGGGAATTAGCAAAGAGGACCAATTGTAACATACCACTTCCATAGAGCATATGTCCAAACATCCAGAGGATATTCAAGGACATACCCGATGAGAATGGCATATTGGAATAGTCACATTAACTTATTATAGCATCACATATAACACAAGTATTCAAACTGATCAAATCTCGTCATTTCATTCATAAAATAAACTTACATTGTACCATTACAATTTATGTCCATGTATTTACATTACATAACATTTGAGAGTTTTCAACTCCATACAAAATGTTAACATGAAATAAGAATCTAAACAAACGCATCATAATTAGACTTCTTAGATATCAGCTGACCAGACCTTTGAATCATTCTTGGTCTCAAAATGACAGTACTAGAATTCTACTTGGTTGCCTTACAAGTTAAAACTTCCTTGTATCTGAAAATCAATGTTGCAATTTTAATGAGTTTGCGAACTCAACGAGCGAACCATCATCAATGTGCTCACTCCAGTCAAAACACAAAGTCAAGTATATAACCAATTTCAAAAAGTTTAACACATCATCCAGTATCAAATCCCACATCACATTTTGTCATATTTCATCAAGTACAAGTACAACATATATACAAACATTTCATAACACTATTCCAGAACAATCCATTAATTCATCTTAATCATTTATATAATACATTTAAAGTTATATTTATGAAAATGCACATGTGACTCCATTTTCATTATATTTTGTTGTGACCGAGCGCCTATTTACTATCTCGTATCCGTTGTAAATATCAGACTCATTTTATTTACTATCCCGTATCCATTGTGGATACAGGGCTCATTATTAACTAAGCCTGTGGCTCTTTGTGCACAATTCCTAAGCTTAAAACTCTTTTTCACATTGGTCACTTTGGTCACAACTCCTTTATCTGATCATATATATCAATGTAATGGAATGCATCAGTTCACATAATATGTTATCAATACTTTTCATTCAATGTGTTCTTGTCATTTATCACATTCTTCGGACCTGAGTCCGACATTCAACATTCAGTTAAGTACACATTTCATATTACACATACAATTTGAAAACACTTCTATATACAGTACCAAGTATCAAACTCCTCGAACCAATAATGTCCTGAATCATAGCAATCATATAAGTAATCGTTGAAAGTTAACCGAAAACAATTCAATCATAGTGAGAAACATCTAAGTTAACTCACAGTACGCTTCAAATAAGCTATTGCCTTAATGATCCGACAATGCCTAGATGTTGGCGATCGATTTGTGCGTCTAAGGCTATGCAATACACACATAGTTTACATATTACTAAGTTGTTCAATCAAGTGAATATTCAATCATGCACATGTATATGTGTCATGTTCAACGTATGCTCAATTGATTTTCTGGGTATGTATACTTATTCACAAATCTTGACCATTCAAATATGATAACTTACATATAACTAGTTGCAATTAGGTTTATACCTTAAGTAAACTTGATTACTCTAAACTCATCATTCATACATTTACTAACCCTTTGCTAGCAGTATATTCACACAATTCTTTCCCAATTCTCATTCATTTATATCTCATACACATTACTCATATCCTTTAGATCATATTTGCATTCATAAGAACACCTTTATACCTTTAACAACTCATGATTTCCAAATTTAAACACATTGATATCAAGACAATCCATTTCTTTAGTTATAATATCAATTAACAACCTAAATTATGAAACCCTTAAGCAATTAATTAAGCAACTATCTAAGTTCATTTCAAGCCTTAATCAAGTCCAAATACACCAAAGTAAAGTGACTTATCCTCATGTGGTTCAACAATTACCCAAAACAGAAATTTTTATTTCAAAGCATTGCCTATGATCGTAGGGGACCATCCTATGATCGTGGGATGAATGCCCCGAAGTGCACTATCCAATTTCCCTTAATTTTTCAGATTCCAACACCTTCATACCAAGTATTAATCTATTAATTATATCTCAATTATACCTTAATTATACTTCAATTCCTCATCAATTTCATCTACAATTCTAACTCAAAATCATTCTATTGGTAGCTTATAAACTATTTATCTTTCATGCATACAAAAACAAAATAGAAACTTTCATTCACTTAATCTCATCATATATGTAGTCCCTTTTTTTTTTCCAAATTCAAGAACACTTCACTGGCACCTTTTCTTTAGCATAAATTCACCTTCATTTAAACTTCAAATCTCAATCTAAATCATCCATATAGCAAAGTATCCATACAATAAAAAAAACAGAAAAGTATCCAATTCATGTATCATTTTCCAGCACACTTCATCATTAATGTCACATGCAATCTGTCCCGATTCAATCATCATAAACTTTCTATTATAGCATGCCACAAAGCTCAATACTTTACTTACTTTTTTAGCTCAAGTTCACCTCAATTCATCAAGTTTACTTTGCCTTATATGCATGCAAGATTATCTCAAATACAAGGTGGGAATTGGATGGGTTTTCAGCAAGGATAAAAGACAATAGCAAAAACAATAATGTTATGGTCCTATAACTATCTTGTGAAGGGTGAAAGCATGGATTTTTGGTGTCGCAATTGGATACAAACTTAAACAAAACACAGGGATGTAAGGATATGGTGTTTCGATAGTAAGAGGAAAGGAGAAGAAGAATGAACCCAGCAAAAACTATCCCTGCAGTAGCTTAACTCATTAGGTGCTAGGTGTCACCATTTCATAATGACATTTGTCACCTATGCATGCATTCCATTTGTCCTATACATAAGTTGCCAAATGTCACCAATATCCTAGGCCATTTGTCACTCAATCATTACTGTCATTTGTCACTTAATTTCCTATACCAAATGTCACTCAATTCTACTGCCATGTGTAACTTATTTCATAGGCTTAGTCATCCTAAATTTTCATGTGTCAATT
>JAOTAY010077188.1:0-16432 GCA_025629805.1 Erythroxylum baracoense | reverse complement strand
TAGCAAAGGAGTCGGTATAATTCTACCATCTTGTTCTTATGTTAAATATTTTCCTTATAACGTATCATGTATGGCTTGGCATATTGATTTGGTTATATTGCTTCTATTGAAATTTGATTTCTAAAAAAAAAGTTTTGAAACCTACAGTTTTAGCTAAATCTTGCATGCTTAAGTTTTTGATCCATCACGCTGTTGGTTCTCTTGATTATGTTCCTCCACCATCGTTCTTTCAGTCTCTTCTTGGTGTCTCGCTTTTTGAATTTCTTATTCTAGTTTTATGATATCAAGTGTTAGAGTTTCTACATCCATGCTTGAACTCTGAGTAACTCGTGTGTTCATATAGCCACATGGACTTAAGAAAGGTGAAAAAGAAATTCCTTAGAAAAATGGAATTCAACTAGTCCTAAAATAATTCCTTAGCAACAACGCCAAAAACTTGTTGAGAAAGTTTTTCCTAATATAAAATCCTCAATATCCACAAGTATATAGATCATAAACAAGTAGTAATTGAGATATCAATCCACGAGGAATTAGCTAAAAATAAATAATCCTAACTTTGTCAAAGGTTGCGAAAATTGATTTGAAAGAAAGTGAATGATAAAAATTACAACTGTAATAACCCGTTTTCCATACTAAGGATTAGGACATAGGATCCTAGGCCATTGTATATAAGAAATAACATTAAGAGTTTATAAGGTACATTTCATTCACATGCATAACATGAGCATAGACATACGAATTATGATTTTGTAAACATTGCAAAGACTGTATATGCACTCAATTGACATATTCCAAGGTATAAAAGGTTTAAAATGGTTATGATGTGAATTGTGAATTGTTATGTCTTGAATTTTGATTTGGTGGATTCTAATTATTAATTTGGAATTTATTTGTTACAATTGGGAGATTTATGAACTAATGTATACATTTGGACTAAGAAATATACCAAGTGGTAAGATAAGTTGACATATGGTAATATAAATAAGTGACACGTGGCATTAGAGATTGAGTAACATTTGGCATAAATAATTTGGTTATAATTATCTTAGAGATTGAGAGACAATTGGACTAGTTATCAAGAGGCATTTGGAACTATAAGAAAAAGACATGTGGCAAGTGTCATTACACCATGCTTTTAACCCACACATCATATACACTTAAAAGACCATCTTTCATTTCTACTTTCTGCTACATGCTCTCTTCTTCTTCTTTCTTCTCTCACTCACGACACTCTCACCCAACCATCAACGTTGAGTTTTGATAAAATCTTTCACCTTACCACTTCAACACTTTGTTATCTTCATCTTATTGATGAAAACCTAACCTATCCTCTTTAAAATGGTGATGATCGTGTAAGGTTAGGGGGCTAGGTTAACTCACAATTTGAGGAAGCTTTGGAGTGGAACAAGTAAGTATAATATTGTTCTTCATGGTTTGTTTTAATATAAGCATTTATGATGATTGTTTAGGGATGAATTGATGGTTATAATGGTGTTTGATGAATACTAAAATTTGATGAATGAATGGATACAATCATGTTCTATTTTTGTGTATATGATAAACAATAGTTCATGAGTTTTTGTATAGATGATTTTGAGTTGGAATTGAGGTAAAAATGATAAGGGATTGAAGTGTAAATGATGAACTATGAAGAAGATGGTTTGCATTTAGTATGTAAAGGTTAAAATCTAGACAAATTTGAAGGAAATGGATGAGAAATTTTCAGATTACTTATCCCATGATCGTGGGAAAGCCTCATTAAAAATGAGATTTTCTCTTTTAGGTGATTATTGAACCAACTAATGATAAGCTATTTTGCTTTGGTGCATTTGGACTTGATTGAGGCTTGAAATGAAGCTAGTTTGATTCTTGATTAATTGATTGAAGGTTTGATATGTTTAGGTTGTAAGTGATGATATAACTTAAGGAATGGATTGTTGATAACAATGTATCTAAAATATGGAATTTATGAGTATTATAAGAATTAAGGTATTCTTAAGAATACAATTGTGATCCAAAGGATATGAGAAATGTGTATTAAGTATGAATGATTAAGAATTGGGATATTGTGTGATTATATGATGCTATAAAAGGATTGGTGAATGTGTGATTAATGAATTTAGAATAATCAAGTTACTTGAGGTATTAGCCTAATCATAAACTAGTTATATCCAAGTTATGACGTTTGAATGTTTAAGACTTATGTTAAGGATACATACTCGGGAAAGTCAATTGAGCATGCATTGTACATGACACACACACACACACACATATATATGTATGATTAATATTTATTTAATTAATCAATGTAGTAATGTGTAAAATATATGTGTATTGCTTGACTTTATATACACAAGTCAAACGTTAGCATCTAAACATTGCTGGGTCATCAAGACAATAGCTTATTTGCAGCTTACTATGAGTCAACCTAAATGTTTTCTCACCGTGATTGATTTGCTTCTGTTTAAATTTCTATATTGAACTGTTACTGTTATGATTTTAATAATTTCAAACATTTATGGTTTGAGAAGCTCGATAATTAGGATTGAATTGGGAGTGTTTCCTAATTGTATGTGAATTTAGAAAAATATGTGTACTCAACTAAATGTTGAATGCCGGACTTAGATCTGATGAATATGTGAAAATGGCTGTACACAATGAATAAAAGATATCGATAGCATATTGTGTAAATTGATGCATTTCAGCACATTGTTATGCATGATTAGATAAAAGAGTTGTGAACGGAGTGACCAGTGAAAAAAAGCTTAAAGCTTAGTAATATGCATAAGAGCCACAGGCTCAGTTATTAATGAGCCCGGTATCCACAATAGGTACGAGACAGTTATTAATGAGTCTGGTATCCACAACAGATACGGGACAATAAAAAGGCTCTTTGTCACAATAAAGTAAAAATGAAAATGGTGTCATATGTGCATTTACATATACATCCTTACATGTATCTTATGATTGAATTTAAACAAATTATTAAATTGTTTGATATACAGTGGAAAAGGAAAAGAAGATGTCATGTGATACGAAATGTGAACTTACATGATTTACTTATGCAACTTGGTGTACTTGATAAGGTATGATGAAATGTGAAGTGATATTCAATATATGATGATACGAATTGCTTATGAAATTGTCCTTATGTTTTGATATAAGTGAGCGCATCAAGGATGGTTCATTCACTGAGTTTGCAAACTCATCCAAATTGCAACGTTAAATTTTAGGTAAAAGGGAGACCTAGCTTTAAGGTGATAAAGTAGAAAGTCTAGTACTGTTGCGCTTTGGAAATAGAATGGCTCAAAGGTTTGGTCAGCTAATACTAAGAAGTTTAGATAGAGTACTTTTGTTTAGATTCTTATTTCATGTTGAATATTTGTAAAGGAGCAGTAGACTCCTAGATGTTTTGGAAAGGTAAATATACGTATTATAAAGTGTAATGACAATGTATGTAAGTTATGTTTGTGAATAAAAAGAGAAGTTGATCTTTTTAGTCCTTATATTCTATATGATGCCATAATAAGTGAATGTGATTGCTCTAACATGCCATTTTCATAAGGTATGTTCTTGAATGTCTTCTAGATATTCAGGCATAGGCATATTATAAAGGTTTTGGTATTAGAGCATAGTTTGGCATCCTTAGGGACATATAAGAACATTTAGACATGGTATACAGTGAGAGACTCATATAGTGATCACGATTATTGTTTATTATAGGTAATCCGCTATAGGTGGTCAAGTTGCAGAATCAGCTGATCTAGAGTCTGTAAGAACTAATAGAGAGTCTCCAGTATCACGGTCTGGCCAAATACCTCAGAGAATTCATGAGAGTAGAGAAAAGAGGTATGATAAACTTAGAAAGCAGGGAGCTATAGACATTTATAGATGTACAAACCCTGCTGAGGCAGAAGGTTGGCTAGAGACAACAGAAAGGGTATTTGATCAGATGGACTGTGCGTCAAATGAAAGGTTTGACTATGCAGTCTTGCTACTGCAAGGTCCAACTTATCAGTGGTGGAAGACTGTTCCCGACAGTACCACACGACTTTGTAGATTAACGTGGGAAGACTTCCTAAGGGTCTTTAAGGAGAACTATATGTTGAAAATCTATTTGGAAAGGAAGATGAAGGAGTTTCTAGGTTTGAAGCAGGGAAGTCTAATTATAGTTTAATAAGAGATATGATTTAATGAGTTAATGGAATATGCTACTACCTTGATGCCGATTGGGGAGGATAAGTGTAGGCGGTTTGAAGATGGACTGAATATGGAAATTGGGACAAGGTTGGCTATCACTAATTTGAGTAGTTTTACTAAGTTGCGAGCTACACAATTATTGAAGAATGGATAAGGAGAGTATAGCCAAGAGTTTAAGATGAAGAGACATGGTGAGCCCCAAGTCAATTCTAGTAGGAGATTCAATAAATGCCATAATAGATCGTTTTGATCATAGTCTAGATCAAGACAGTCAAGATTTAGACCGAGAGGTAATTTTGTTTACGCTAGTAGTGGTAGAGGTCAAGTCTCAGGAGGGCAAATACTACATATGCCTAGTTGTGAGCACTTTGGAAAGAAACATAGAGCAGAATGTTGAAAGTTATCGGGAGCTTACCTTCATTGTGGTTCTTTTGACCACCAGATTAGAGACTGTCCCATAACTTTCAGAGCACAATCTGAAGTGAAAAGAGGATCAGTGACTGAGACGACTGTCTAGTAAAGCAGAGCTAGTATATTAGGACAGAAAGGCAGAGGTAGAGGTGGAATGAGTTCACTAGGTCTTAATGTTAGGACTGAGGTACGGAGTTATCATCCGCAGTTTCAGGCCAATATCTATACTATTACCAGACAAGAGGCACAAAACTCTCTAGATGTTATAGTAGGTATGTTATGTCTTTCAATTTGAAGCATTTGTATTGTTAGATCTATGATCTATGCATTCATTCATCACACCACATTCTAGCATCTAAATTGCATTGTGAGACAGAAATGTTAAAATGTGGCTTAAAAGTGAGTACTACAATGATTAGAGAAGTGTGTAAAGGGAGCATGATTCGAGTTGATAAGGCAAAATTGGAAGCTAATTTGATAGTATTGTAGTTGAAAGAGATAGATCTCATCTTAGGCATGGATTGGCTTATTGCATATAAGGTTGTAATGAACTGCTACACTAAGGAGGTGATCACTTAATCTCCCACTCAGTCGAAATTTATATTTCGAGGTGTTAGTCAAGCAGTGCCAGCCAGATTGATTTCATTAATGAGTGCTTTAATACTGATTCGAGGTGGATCTAAGGCTTATCTAGCCTATGTGATTGATACCCGAACTGAGTAGACGGTAGAGGATATTCATGTTATTAGGGACTTCGTAGATGTGCTTCCTACAGAATTATCTGGTTTACCCCCAGATAGGGAGACAGAGTTCACTGTTGATCTTGTTCCAAGTACTGCTCCTATATCTATTCCTCCGTATAGGATGACACCTATGGAACTTAAGGAACTTAAGACTCAATTGCAAGAGTTTTTGGATAAAGGTCTACAGTGTCACCTTGGGGAGCTCCGATTTTATTTGTAAAGAAGAAAGATGGGACTTTGAGGTTGTGTATTGACTATAGGCAGTTGAATTGGGTGACAGTGAAAAACAAGTATACTTTACCGAGGACAGATGATTTACTTAATCAATTATAAAGAGCTCAAGTGTTGACAAAACTGGACTTGAGATCAGGTTACTATCAGTTGAAAATAGCAGAAGCTGATGTACCAAAGAGTGCATTCAAGACCAGATATAGGCACTTTGAGTTTTTGGTGATGCCTTTTGGGTTGAAAAATGCTCTGGAAACTTTTATGGCATTAATGAATAAGGTATTCCATCCTTACTTAGATCATTCTATGATTGTATTTATAGATGATATTTTGGTTTATTCGTAGAGTAAAGAGGAACATTCTGAGCATTTAAGGTTAGTCCTATAGATAATAAGAGCAAAACAATTATATGCTAAGTTCAGTAAGTGTGAATTCTGGTTTGATCAAGTGGTATTCTTAGGTCATATAGTATCTAGATAGGGTATATAGGTAGACCCAAAGAAAGTTGAAGTGATGATGGAGTGGGAAGCTCCGAGAAATGTGTTTGAGATTTGGAGTTTTCTTAGACTAGCAGAATACTATAAGATGTTTTTCAAAGGGTTTTCTTTAATCTCAGCCCATTTGAAAAAGCTTTTGAGGAAGAATGTACCATTCAGATGGACTGATGAATGTCAAAGGAGTTTTGAGGAATTAAAATATCTATTAACTACAGCATTGGGGTTAACTAGTCTAGCTAGATCTGGAGGTTGTGTCGTGTACAGTGATCCTTCACATCAAGGATTGGGATGTGTTCTGATGTAGTATGGCAAAATAATTTCATATGCATCGAGACAGTTAAGGTCTCATAAGTTTAACTATCTGGTTCACAATTTAGAACTTATTGCAGTGGTGTTGCTTACAGATTTGGAGACATTATCTGTATGGTGAAACATTTAAGATATTCACTGATCATAGAATTTTAAGGTATTTATTGAGTTAGAAAGAATTGAATATGAGACAAAGGTGGTGGATTGAATTGTTTAAAGATTATGATTGCACAATTAAATATCATCCTAGTAAAGCTAATGTCGTAGCTGATGCATTAAGTAGAAAATCAAATAGTAGTGTGACTCAAGCTCAAACATTGAGGTTACCAAAACTATTACAACTAAGAGCATTTAATGTTGAGCTAAATTTAGGGCAGAATGAAGCATTGTTGGCTACATTAAAGCTTAGATCGGTATTGCATGAAAGAATCAAAAAAGCTTAAAGCAAGGATCCAAAATTTGTGAAAATTATTGAGAAGTTGAAACATAATCTGAATTCTGAGTTTAAATTAAGGGATGATGCATTGTGGTTGAAGCAAAGGTTGTGTGTACTTGATATTGATGATCTGGGAAAAGATATTTTTGTGGAAGCACATATAGTAGCTTATGTTATGCATCCTAGAACTACCAAGATGTACAATATGCTAAAACAACATTTTTAGTGGCCAGGGATAAGGAAGCAAGTGGTAGAGTATGTTGAAAAATGTTTGACATGCCAACAGATTAAGGCAGAGCATCAGGCTCTAATTGGAAAGTTACAGTCATCGCCTATCCCAGAGTTGAAATGGGAATTATTACTATGATTTTATTATGGGGTTGCTAAGGATACCGAGGCAACATAATGCCATATGGGTCATTGTTGACAGATTGACAAAATCAGCCCATTTCTTACCTGTGAGAGAGAATAATACACTAGATCAGTTAGCCTGGAAATATGTTAATGAGATAGTAAGGTTACATGGAGTTCCAGTGTCTATTATATTAGATCGGAATCCTAGATTTAACTCGAGATTTTGAGGTAGTTTACAAACAACTTTAGGTACAAGGTTAAACTTAAGTATAACTTTTCATCTTCAGATAGACAGATAGAGTGAAAGAACAATTAAGACTGTTGAGGATATGCTCAGACCTTGTGTTTTGGAGTTCCAAAGGGTACGGGATCAATATGTAGCTCTTATTAAATTTACATACAACAATCATTATCACAATAGTATCGGTATGGCACCGTATGAGGCATTATACAACAAAAAGTGTCGTTCGCCTTTGTATTGGGATGAATAGGGCCTAAGGATTGTTGAAGGCCCCAAACTGATTCAAGATATTGTTAATAAGGTTAAACTAATTCGTAATAAACTCAGGATCGATAGAAGAGTTATATCGATCAACACAGAAGAGATATGGAGTATCAAGTAGGAGATAGAGTGTTTGTGAGAGTAGCAGCTTGGTAAGGAGTGCTGAGGTTTAGTAAAATGGGTAAGCTAAGCCCTAGATATATTAGTCTGTATGAGATTATTGTGAGAATAGGACCATTGGCTTATAAGGTAGCTCTACCTACTGAAATGACTCAGATTCACAATATGTTTTATATTAGTATGCTGAGAAGATATTGGTCAGATCTAACGTATGTGCTACTGGATGAGAAGGTTGAAATAGCAAGTAATATGAGTTATGTTTAAGAACTGGTTAAAATAGTGGGTTATTAG
Source organism: Erythroxylum baracoense (assembly GCA_025629805.1). NCBI lineage: Eukaryota > Viridiplantae > Streptophyta > Magnoliopsida > Malpighiales > Erythroxylaceae > Erythroxylum > Erythroxylum baracoense. Next base: position 8,341 of record JAOTAY010077188.1, on the reverse strand, counting down.
ACCAAGCAATTGAGAAACCGAGTGATCCCATTGGTTAAAGCCCTTTGAATGAATTATTCGAGTGAAGAAGCTACATAGGAAACTGAGGAGAACATGAGGAATTAGTGCCCCCATCTGTTTGATCAATCAAGTAAGAATTTCGATGATGAAATTTCTTAAGGGGGGTTGTAATAACTCATTTTCCATACAAAAGGTTAGGATATAGGATCCTAAGCCATTGTATATGAGAAATAGCATTAAGAGTATATGAGGTGCATTTCATTCACAAACATAACATGAGTATACACACACAAATTATGATTTTGTAAACATTGTAAAAGGTTGTATATGCACTCAATTGACATATTCTGGGGTATAAAAGGTTTTAAATGGTTATGATGTGGATTGTGAATTGTTATGTCTTGAATTTTGATTTAGTGGATTCCAATTATTAATTTAGAATTTATTTGTTACAATTAGGAGATTTATGAATTAATGTGTATATTTGGACTAGAAAATATGCCAAGTGGCAAGTCTAGAAATAAGTGACATGTGGCATTAGAAATTGAGTGGAATTTTGCTTAGTTAATTGGGTGACAATTAGCTTGGAGATTGAGAGACAAATGGACTAGTTATTAAGAGGAATTTGGAACCATAAGAAAAAGACATACGGTAAGTGTCATGACAAGTGTCAGGACACTCACCACGTTTTTAACACATATGGTATAAACACTTGAAAGACCATCTTTCATTTCTACTTTTTGTTACATGATCTCTTCTTCTTTTTTCTCTCACTCATGACACTCTCACCCAACCATTAACATTGAGTTTTGGTAAAATCTTTCACCTTACCACTTCAACACTTTGTTATCTTCTTCTTATTGATGAAAACCCAACCTATTCCTCTTTAAAATGGTGATGATCATGTAAGCTTGAGGGGCTAGGTTAATTCACGATTTGAGGAAGCTTTGGAGTTAAACAAGTAAGTATAATATTTTTGTTCATGGTTTGTTTTAATAGAAGAATTTATAATGATTGTTTAAGGATTAATTGATAGTGATAATGGAGTCTGATAAATGTTGAAACTTAATGAATGAATGGATACAATCATGTTCTATTTTTTTTGTATGTGATAAACAATAGTTTATGAATTGTTGTATATATGATTTTGAATTGGAGTTAAGGTGAAAATGATAAGGAGTTGAGGTGTAAATGATGAATTATGAAGAAGATGGTTTGGATTTAGTATGTAAGGGTTGAAATCTGGAAAATTTTGAAGGAAAAGGATGAGAAATTTTCAGATTACTTATCCTACGATCATGGGAAAGCCTCCATGATCTTGGGAAGTGCGTTGGAAATGAGATTTTCTCTTTTAGGTGATTATTGAACCAACTAATGATAAGATACTTTGTTTTGGTGCATTTAGACTTCATTGAGGCATGAAATGAACCTAGTTTGATGCTTGATTAATTAGTTGAAGGTTTGATATGTTTAGGTTGTTAGTGATGTTATAACTTAAGGAATGGATTGTTGATATTAATGTATCTAAAATATAGAATTATGAGTGCTATAAGAATGAAGGTGTTCTTAAGAATACAATTGTGTTCCAAAGAATATGAGAACTGTGTATTAAGTATGAAGGATTGAGAATTGGAATATTGTGTGATTATATAATGCTATAAAAGGATTGGTGAATATGTGATTGATGAATTTAGAATAATCAAGTTACTTGAGGTATTAGCCTAATCGCAAACTAATTATATCCAAGTTATGATGTTTGAATGTTCAAGACTCGTGGTTAAGGATACATACTAAGGAAAGTTAATTGAGTATGCAATATATATATATGCATGATTGAATACTTATTTGATTGATCAATGTAGTAATGTATAAAATATGTGTGTATTGCTAGACTTTAGATACACAAGTCGAACATCAACATCCATACATTACTGGGTCGTCAAAGCAATAGCTTATCTGTAGCGTACTGTGAGTTAACCTAGATTTTTTCTCATTGTGATTGATTTGTTTCTGTTTAAATTTTCGTATTAAACTGTTACTGTTATGATTTTAATAATTCCAGACATTTATAGTCCAAGGAGCTCGATAATTGGGATTGTATTGGGGGTGTTTCCTAATTGTAGGCTAAAAGCCCAAATTGGGGCCTAAGGTTTTTAAGTTTGATCAGTTTAGGACTTAAACTTGTAACTTGCTCAACGAAGGTCTAAATTTTCACGAGTCTGCTCAATTTACGGCTTTTTAAAACACAAATTAGAAAGTTTCATACACGCGTTGTTTCTATATATAAAAAGTCTATTTAGAAAGGCCAGGTAGGTTTTAAAAACCACATAGATTTTAGAAAAATAATAAAATAATTTAATTTTCATACTAAACTTGCTAGACCCCATTCGTCATCAAACTTTCCCATCTCAACCAAAACTGCGTAGACCCACGAAAGTTGAAGCATTTGCTTTCATGGATAATGACCTGAAGTGTGTTACTTCCCAATTTCGGTGGTCCACAGCAAACAACTCTATCACACGTTCATGTTTTACTTGGTGCAATAGAGGGCATGGGCAGTATGGAGGTCATCAAATGGTTCAGTATAATGAGTCTTGAGATGGTTGTAAATAGTTTCAAAATTTCTAGAACTTTTTTGGACTAAACCCAAGAATTAGCCTACTCTTCTTGTACATAAGAGTGGCCAACTCAGCCTACCAAACTTTTGAGAGCACCAAAACACAGAACATTATCACACAAGATGATATCAGAATCAATATAAACTTATAAGAAAATCCTAACTAAAGCTCTCCAATTCACCTGTATTTTTGGCTCTTTTGTATGAGCATGTACATTGAAAATCTCTATTATGAGTCCCACACGATCCAACACCAGTTTACTCCATGACGTTGTAGAAAGAAAAAAAATTAAAGAAATTCTAATAATAGAAGAGCACTAGCATTATAATCAACCTCCAGATAATCAAAAGCTGAGAAAAATAAAACTAAATGTGCCTCTAAATTTCTCTTTTGAATACTGTTTAGAATTGCATTCACAAAGACAACATCAACACCTTTCTGTTCCTGTTCAATTCACAAGTACACTATCACACCCTAATGCAAAAACTGATTTTGGTTAGTTAACCAAAACTCTTATCTAACAAAACCAATCCTTACCTCAATCTCCAAGAAGCTTATGTGGCATTTTATAGCATCTAAGATTCTAGGCCTAAAAAATGTGTCTATGAATTCTAAAATACCAACTCAAACCCATCAACTATCAGCTTAAAATACATAATTGGCAAATGATGAACATATAAGAAAGCTCCTAGATGGACCTGCACGAGCTCTAGAGGATTGAAGAATTGGATTTTGGACCACGATGTGATGAGGCAAGTTCTTTTCGGAGAACTCAGTTTCGAAGTAACCGTCATGCTATTTTTTGAGAGAGTTGGCGAGAGACAAAGCCTCATTGAGCTTGATCTGACGTAGGCTATTGGGTTGGAGTTACAGGTAGACAACAAAAATTTTAAGGTAGGACATTAGGCTCTTTACTAAAGAGCGATACATCATTAACACCATCTCCTTCATCTGTCTTTTGATGCTTTGATGAAAACGGTTAAGAGAGAAAGGAAAATAGAGATGGAGTTAGAGACCTACAGAGGCTCGCCTGGGATTGGTTCAAGAAAGTTAGGATTTTGGCTATTGATTTCAGGTGGTAGAAAAATGATAGACCCAACATGGGCTACTTTGTTGTCTCATATTTTGTCTTCCTTAGTCAAAAATGAGTTTGGCAGTTAGGAAAATTCGGGAAAGTGGAGGGAAACGTGGCCTTGAAAGATTGAAAGATTAACTGACTTGTTTATAATAGCACGTGTATGACACTTCTTAATTTCCATCCAACAAAGTCTTAAATTGAGCAAACTCACGAAAATTTAGACTTTTCTTAAGCAAGTTAAAGTTTATGTCCTAAACTAATCAAACTAAAAAACGTTAAGCCCTAATTTAGGCTTTTAGCCTATAATTGTATGTGAATCTAGAAAATTGTGTTTACTCAACTAAATGATGAATGTGAAACTTAGATATGATGAATATGTGAAAATGACTGTGCACAATGAATAAAAGATATCAATAGTGTATTGTGTAAATTGATGCATTTCATCACATTGTTATACATGGTCAGATAAAGGAGTTATGGTTGGAGTGACCAGTGAAAAAGATCTTAAAGCTTAGTAATGTGCACAAGAGCCACAAGCTCCCTTATTAGTGAGCTTGATATCCACAATAGGTACGGGATAGTTATTAATGAGCTCGGTATCCACAACGGATACGGGACAGTAAAAAGACACTCGGTCATAATAAAGTAAAATTGAAAGTGAAGTTATATGTACTTTTGCATATACATCCTTACATATATCTTATGATTGAATTGAAACGAATTATTGAATTGTTTAATATACAGTGGAAAAGTAAATGAAGATGTGATGTGATATGAAATGTGAACTTACTTGATTTACTTATACAACTTGGTGTACTTGATAAGGTATGATGAAATGTGAAGTGATATTCAATATATGATGATATTAGTTGCTTATGAAATTGTCCTTGTATTTTGATACGGTGAGTTGATTTAGGATAGTTTACTCACTGAGTTTGCAAACTCATCAAAATTGCAACGTTGACTTTCAGGTACAAGGGAGGACTAGCTCTAAGGTGATAAAGTAGGAAGTCTAGTATTATTGAGTTTTAAAAGCATAATGGCTTAAAGGTCTGGTCAGCTGATACTGAGAAGTTTAGATATAGTATTTTTTTAGATTCTCATTTCATGTAGAATATTTGTAAAGGAGCAGTAGACTCCCGTATGTTTCAGAAATGTAAATATATATATTATGAAGTGTAATGACAATGTATGTAAATTATGTTTGTGACTAAAGGAGAAGTCGATCTTTTAAATTCTTATATTCTGTATGATGCCAAAATAAGTGAATGTGGTTTTCTCTAACATGCCATTTTCATAGGGTATGTTCTTGAATGTTCTTTGGATATTCGAGCATGTGCTCTATAGAGGTGGGGTGTTACAAAAACAATCAAATGAAATTGAGCACCTAACCATTTAATAATTGAGTTGTCACATTAAAACAAAGATGATCAGGTATGAAAGCATAGGATTCATTCTATTGTCATTTTGCTCCCATAACCATTTTTTATTCAATTGAGATGAAAATGATAAGGAATTGAGGTGTAACTGATGAACTATGAAAAAGATCGTTTGGAGTTAGTATGTAAGGGGGTTTTTGGATTTGTAGCAATCTAGAAAAAAAATAAAAGTAAACTATCGAAAAAAAATTAAAACAAGCGATCGAAAATGATTAAACTGTTGAATATATGTGAGGTCTGGTTCTAGGTTCAATCTCAGCCTAAACAAGATCAACATATTTCATCATCCTAATGTCTTTACAACTTTCTTTAGACTATCAATCTGAGACTAATACTAATAGAATGCTCTATTAATCCTAATTTGCCCTTAGGTTTTGTTTAATCAAGATACGATCATTAATTAAACCTAACTACTGAATAACCTAGGATACGATTTCTAGATTTAATTTGGCAGTTACATTACGATATAGAAAACAATCAATATAAGTAGCAATCTCACACGTTCAGGTTATCTAACCTAAGTTATATTGTTCCTAATGATACGGGATCATTAGATACTATTAACAGACATCAAAAGGAACGCTTACGGATTACATTTAATATTTTAGCAATAAGTTTGAAATAGAATAATCAAAATAATGTATTAAGATCATTCATCCTAAAACTTGGTCAAATCATCACCAACAACGCAACAGTATAAAAAGAAATTACAACATTAAAATGATAAAATAGCTTAACTGTGATTTGGTGTCCATATCCTTGTCGAACTGACTTCGGGAAGCTAGCCTTCCATCTCCTTTTTTATGCTCCAAGCATCAACCATCTTCTCCATAGCTGCTTCGGTGGTGAAAAATAAATGAAGAGAGAACTATAGTGCTTCCACTCCTGTCCTACACTACTCTCTATTTTCTATTTAGTTTTCGGTCTACCCTGATGTTCACCCCTTTTATGTCTTTTAAATTCACTCTTAAAACCTCCAGTTGAACGTATACATTTTTTGGTTGCCAAACGTCTGCATTTCATTTATTCCTTCCCATCCGTTAGTGTGTGTTGTCATTTTTGGTTAGGCTGCTGCATTAAACTCACACGCTGCTTGTCATTTTTATCTACTTCCTAGCCTTATACATTAAATTCATGTGAAGTACCATGAATAGCTCACGTCTTCTTTTCATCATTCCAGCTACTGCATTTTGATGTTTCTTGATCCACTTTGCTACCTTGCATTTTTTCACCTATTGATGTCGTATTGTGTTTCTCCTTCACGTCATACATATGTTGTCATTTTGGTCTAGCATGTTGCATGAAAGTCCCACGTTGTTTGCAAGTTTTTGGTCCACTTGTGCAATGTTTTGGTGTTTTAACCCAGTTGCTATAATTTTCTTCTCACCTTGGTGCCTTATGCATTGTCTATTAATTAAATTAATACCTTGCATAGCCATGCAAATCCATGCAAAATCCATGCAGCCCATTTTCTGTTCTTTGTGTTTTCATTTTTCTTGTCTTCTTCTTGTCTTTTAATTTTTTCCTTCTTGCGCCATGAAGACAAGTGAATATTATTCTTCGAAAAATGGCCCAATGATTATGCTTTCGACTCACTATAACTTCTTTGCTTCCGAATTGTGCCTAAAATCAAACAGGAGTTAAAGTGAGTATCTTAAGCAATTTCATGTCAATAATCACTAATGTTATGGAATAATTATACAATCAATTAAGCACCTTTCAATCGGCTAAAGAAATATATAGATCAACATCATCGGGAGATGGAGTACAATGTTGAAGATAAGGTATTTCTTTGAGTATCACCTTAGAGCAGAATTATGAGGTTTGATAGGAAAGGGAAGTTGAGTCCGTGGGCTATATGAAATTGTACAACGTATAGGGTTGTTAGCTTACAGATTAGCATTACCACAAGAATTATCATAGATTCATAATGTGTTCCATGTGTCAGTGTTAAGAAGGTACCGACCAGATCCTAGTCCTGTTATATCGGGGCTTGAGATCGAAGTGACAAATGACATGACCTATAATAAGGAGTTAGTGGAGATATTGGGTAGACAAATTAGGAAATTAAGGAGGAGGGAGATTCCAATGATGCGAGTTTTGTGGAGTCATCATCGTTCTTCAAGAGAGGCAACTTGGGAGGTAAAGAATGAAGTTTGACATCAATATCATCATTTGTTTAGATTCTCATGTGCATAATTTAATTTAGAAGACAAATTTCTTTTAAAAGGGGGAGATTTGTAAAGCCCACAAGATAAATCAACCCAACCAATAATTTTAAGTTATATAAAAGACAACATTTAAAAAAATAAATTGGAAGACCACCAACGAGACAACATCTTCTTCTTCATTATCTCTCCACTTTTCCAACTATTATGTGTCTTAATGTACCATCTTTCATCTACATGTGACATTTCTCTTATAAGTCCCCTCATTGTGTTTTTTTACATAAAAATAGGAGAAGATGTGCAAGCTAACAACCTCAAAATCCCTCACACTTACACTACAAGAAAAGTAAGAATTAGCGACGGAACATTAGCGACCGACAATATACCGTTTCAAATTACCGACGAAAAATCTATTTCCGTTGGTAAAGTTGATGGAAAAATTTTCGTTTAGCAACGATAATAATATCCATAGCTAAATATGGAGGAAAATCATCCCGGCAAATTTTGCGATGGAATTTAACAACGGCATTAGATGTCTGTCAGTAAGGAAGGCGGATTTAGCGACGGAAATTACCGACGGCAAATTACCGTTGCAAATTACCGACGGAACATCTATTTCCGTTGGTAAAGTTGACGAAAAAATTTTCGTTTAGCGACGGTAATAATATTCGTCGCTAAATATGCAGGGAAATCATCCCGGCAAATTTTGCGATGGAATTTAACAACGGCATTAAATGTCTGTCGGTAAAGAAGGCGGATTTAGCGACGAAAATTACTGACGGCAAATTACCGTTGCAAATTACCGACGGAACATCTATTTTCGTTGGTAAAGTTGACGGAAACATTTTCGTTTAGCGACGGTAATAATATCCGTCGCTAAATATGGAGGGAAGTCATCCCGGCAAATTTTGCGATGGAATTTAGCAACGACAGAAGATTTCCGTCGGTAAAAAGGCGGGAATTGTTGGCAGGATAATAAAATTTTGAGTTTACCAACAGAAATTGCCGTCGGTAAATTTTCTTTAAATTTAAACTCAC
>JAOTAY010077129.1:0-16439 GCA_025629805.1 Erythroxylum baracoense | reverse complement strand
ATTGGTTGAGGATACAACAACAAGGAGAAGATAGATTGCTAAAGGAAAAGATTCAAAAGCAAAGGATTTGGATACAAAAAGAAGGAGAGGATAGCGCAACGAGGATTTAAAGCTGTAGCAAAGGAGTCGGTAATACTTTTCATCTTGTTTATGTTTTTTATTATCCTTATACCATATCATGTATGGATTGGCATGATGATTTGGATTTCTTGCTTTCGCTGGAAAAATGACTTTTTAAAAGTTTTGAAATCTACCGTTTCTCCAAATATAGCATGCTTTCTTTTTTTGATCCAACATAATGTTACTTACTTTAGCTTTTATTGGAATCTTGAAGCTCTAATAAAGCATTTCAGTTCTCCTTAAAAGAGGGCTAAGTTCCATCCAATTATCAAAACAAAACTAGGTGGACTCCCTATTGCCAATTTATAGCTTTATCCAAGGATAAACTTGACTTCTTAAGTTGAGCATCTGCCTAAAACTCCAAGAATTTTCATTGTTAATCTCAAGTTGCCATAAACTTCTTTTCTTTAAGTAATATTCATTGATCCATTTTGACCAAATGGTCTCTTTACCTTGAAAAGCCTCCAAATTCTCTTGGTAAGTAACACTTTTTGCATTTTCATAAGAGGGATCAACCCAAGACCTCCCTCCTCCTTCTTAAGGAAAAGCTCCTCCCACTTAATCTTGGCCCCTTTAGAATTGCCTAACTTACTTGACCATAAGAATTGCTTAATGCACCTTTCATTCTCTTTAATAGTCTTTTTGATGGACACTCTAGTATGTATATATATTCCTCAACACTAAGGAAATCAGTTGCAATCCGCTTGCTATGGATAAACATCTATTCTGCCAAGAGTTGATTATTAACTTGAACCTTTCTAAGAGGGGTAAGCAATCAGCAAATTTAGGCTTATTTATAGTAATAGGAACCCCCAAATATTTAACAGGAGGGGTTTGTACAATAAGGCGTATCAGCCTACCAATCTCCTCTATATTCTAGTTGTTAGAGGAAATAAATATGCAGCTCTTATCGAAATTGATCCTTAGACCTGACAGTTTAGTGAATTCTTTCAAATTTCTCATCATAAATGAAATAGAATAAGAGTTAACCCTATAAAACAACATTAGATCATCTACAAATGCTAGATGATTGAGTTTTAACTCCTTACATTTATGGTGATACATGAATCTGGAATTATCCCCAAAGAAAGCCTGTAATATTCTTAATAAAATTTCAGTTGCTAAAGGGAATAGGTAAGGGGATAGATGGTCCTTTTACCTAATTCCTTTAAAACTTTTGAAAAAATTGGAGGGATTACCATTGAGCAACAAGCTAAGGTTGGTAGAAGAAATGCAAACTTTGATCCATTGAATAAATTGAGTTAGGAATTCAAATGCTTAAAGATAATTGAAGAGGAAGTTACAATTGATAGTGTCAAAAGCCTTGTGGAGATCAACCTTGAAGGTGCGACTCTTAATGGCTCTTTTAGAGACCCAGTCTTTCATTAGCTACTGGACAATCAGAATATTGCCCCTAATAGATCTACCCTGTATAAAGGCACCTTGAGACAAAGAGATTTGAGTTTGTTGGCAAGAATTTTTAAAGATATTTTCTAAATAGTATTGCAACAGGAGATAAGGTGATAATCCTTCAAACTTGAGGGATTTTAAGTTTTGGGGATGAGAAAAATATAAGTGCCATTGTTCTCCTTTAGCTTTTCGGATGAAATAAATATAAGTGTATTCTTGCAAAGTTTCTACCACTAAATCTCTAGTAATGTCCCAAGTTTTCTAAAAGAAATGAGTGGTGAACCTATTAGGGCCTGGTGCCTTAGATGGATTGAGATTGAACAAGGTTTTTTTGATTTCATGTATAGAGATAGGACTAATCAAGTAATCCTTCATCTGTTGGCAAATCTTTTCTTAGACTAACCAGGAAATATCTCCAACTCTATTATCCTCCAGACCTGAAGTTCCCAATAACTCCTTAAAGTAGTTTAAAGCAGTGTTTTCAGTACTCTCTTTATCTATACACCTTAGGCCCATTTCATTATATAGCATTGTAATTTTATTGGTGTTCCTTCAAGCTAAGATAAAGTGAAAAGAGAATTTAGAATTGATATCCACTTCTTTCAGCCAATTCACTCTGGCTTGCTACTTTAATATGGAGTTATGATAGTTCAAAGCAAAATTATACTCCTTCAAGCATATAGCTTCTTGGTCATTCAATATAGGATCAAAAGGATGAGTATAACACTCCAATTTAGCTTTCCTTAATTTCTCCTTGGCAAGTTGTAAAACTACATGAGAATTCCATGCAGTTTCTTTGTAAAAGAGTTTTAGAAATTTCTTAACCTATTGTAGTTTCCTTATCAACTAATAAGATCCGAAGCCCCTTATCTCCTGCTACCAGGTAATTCTTACTAGTTGTTCAAACCTCTACCTTTCAATTAGACCATTAAAAAATTTAAAGGGGGCTCTAGTAATAATACTAGAATTCAATCCCTAAATTTCCTTCCAGGAGTAATCAAAGCATAGAGTTTCACCAAACAGTGTAAAGGAGGTTTGATATTTAACCATCCATTGTTGATTCACCAAAACTCTATCCAGCTTTTACCTTATGAAGTAATCCCCTTGTTGCTTGTTGTTCCAAGTGTAAAAAGAGCCTACTTGTCTTAGATCCACCAAATTCGTTGTTAGAGTGAAATCTGCCTACTTTTTATTAACTCCATTTAATTTGTTTTTGTTACCTTATGGTTCATTTGAAGAAAGAATGCAATTATAATCCCCTGCCATAACCTATAGACCACTAATGGTAGATTGAAGGGCCTTGCCCATAACTTGACTCTTTGGAAAGCATGGTTAGTAGCATAAATAAAAAAAAGATCTAAAATATCAGCAACACCCTAAATTCGCATTTAACATGATTTCTTGATTAGTTATGAAATAGGTACGTAAAGATAGCTTATTAGAGTTGTGTGCTAGTAATATCCTGCCATTGTAGTGATACATATGATTGGAATGTATCTTCCATTCAGTTGTAAAAAAATTCAGGCAACATTGCAGTTAAGGTCACTTTCTTTTAGTTTTTATTAAGCCTAGCAAAGTAAGCATTTTCTCTGCTACAATCACCTTATATAGTTTGCCTTTTAAATTAATGGTCATTCCTCTTATATTCCAAAAAAAGAAATTCATTACAATAGTTTAGGTTCGAGCCCGAGAACCTCTCAACCTGCCTTTTCCTTTGGATCTGTTTGATTTTCTTTTGGAGCTTGTAACAACTTCGAAATCCTCCATAACTTTTTCCTAGACTTTATCTTCCTCTCCATTTGAATCTATCGGAATAATAGTATTGATTGGAATTGTTTCATAGGTTTTCCTCTCTTATAGGTTGGAAATAACAATATGTTGTTTAGTGGTATTAAGCTCCTTTACTCTAATATCCTCCTATCAAAACCTTATAGGATTGCAATCTTTCTCTATAGCTTCAGAACTTAGTGTGTCCTCCATGTGCTCCATAAGTTCCTAATAAGTTCCAGTAGTAAAGATGACTAAAAGATGATGAGCACATGAATTTAACATGAAAAACCCTTTAGTGCAAGTGTAAATTTCACATGACAAACTGACAAAAATCCATTAAATCCTAAATAGCAGGATACAAATGATAATGGTTTCGAGTTCTCTCACTCAAGAACACCTTACAAGACAAGTACAACTAATCTAGTTCTTTTAGCTTTCTTTAAAGTTCTCTCAAAAGACTTATGCTAACAACCTCTAGAATTATGTATATATACACACACACAGACACATATATACATATATACATATATACCAATTCTACTCTTAAACAAATTCTAGAAATCAAAATTTGATAAAAATGTAATCGATGAAAGCTATTTGGACTCTACACCTCTATTATCATCATGTATTTTTGTCTTATGCAACTTTTTTCTCAAAAAGTTATCTTTAAATCTCAACAAAACAAGATTTTATATGCCACATAGTCACCCACAACTTCATTCCTTTTGATCTATGAAGACAATTAATACTTCTAGAGTCTAGGTTTAGTATAATTAAACAAATAAACATCCATAGAATAGGGATGGACCCATGATTTATACAATATCAACTTAAAACAAAACCATATATATTACGCAATTATATAAACCGTGTATATATATGCGTGCATGTGTGCAAGCAGGTGTGCGTGCGTGTGTGTATGTAATGTGCAATTAGAAATACTTTTTTAAAAAAATAAAGATGAAATATTTTATAGACATATAAGTAAAAGAAAACTATATTAATGATTGTAGAGTAATCATAATGATTGAAATAAGTATTATCTTGCTGAAACAATGGATATGGGGCAACAAAATTAAGAATGATAAAAAGCTAGCCTGATCTATTTTAAAATCAACAAATTTGACTTAAATTAATTGAATTTTAGATTGAGCTTACTTCATCCAAATACAAAATGAGTAATATTTAACTTCTTCCAGTTGCGAGATTCCTCTTCTCTTCATTACTCCTTTGTCTCTCTTCTCTGAGGCCCTAGCCACTGCCATTACCACCTTTCTGTGTCTCTTTCTCGGCTATTGATGTCACCTATTTTCTTGCTGGCCTAGCCACTGTAACTACTCCCTCTCTAACTTTTTTTACTTCAGTAATCATTGTTGTTTTCACTATTGTCTCTCTAGTTTTTTGCCTAGTTTCTCATTATTCTAGTCACTGTTGTTGTTGTCACAGTTTCTTTATCACCATAAGTTTATAACATTTTAATCATTCATGTTTAGTTATTCACTCCAACTCAATCTTGACAACTTTGTTATTTCTCCATACTCATTATCCACACTCTCTATCAGATAGACTTGTCCCAAGACAAATCCATAATGAACATGAAAGTGGGAGGATAATAAACAACCATGCTAGGAGATGTGATATGTATAATGGAGCAAATTGACCACCAAAATGGTTAAAATGAGTAGTTTTCTTGTAGGATGAAGATAAAACCAACATATCCTCCATGTATTAACCTGTGATAAAGATTGTGTTTATAATCTATAAAACCCACAATTCAATTTTAACCACAAATATTAGCAAAATCAATTTCTTAGGTTTACAAAAATCATGCCCAAATCAATGACATTATGAAGTCAGAAATTAACCCCCCAAAATAGGCATAGCATTTGTTAGCAAAAGCAAGTCTGACAAGTTATTTCTATTCTCTTCTTAACAAAAAGTCTCACATTTAATATGCTCAAGAAAATGCTTAATTAGTTGAGAAATAATTAAAAAATGCAAAAATCAAAAGTGATGGTCATCTTAAGGAGAATTACATTGAAAAGCCAACTACTGCAAAAAGAATAATGACCTTAGACCAACCTCCCAATCAAAATTAGGAATAATGAATTCATATCCCTGTTTGGTATGTGACCTATTGAAAATGCCTTAACGACATTGGTGAATGTATATGTAAAGGAGAATTTGACTATAAAGAAGAAAATTTTGTGGGGTAGGTGAATTGTTTATTTTCTCAACATAGAGCTGTCGGTTCAAAGATTCTTTGACTAAACACCCTAATCTTGCTTTATGTTATTTGTTGAATAATTGATGAGGCTATTAATATTTTTCCCAAATTATGCAGCATAGGCTAATTCCACATATTCTTTTGTAATTCTAATAATTTAAAATATATATTATTTTTTGTTTGTAATTTCAATTGTATGTGTTTAGTTCTAAACTTACTACAAATCATCATGTGATGATACTGTTAATTTCTATATTTCAGTATTATAAATATTTAAGCACTTAGAATTTTTTTTATGTGTTATTAATACTTTCCCTTTATATGTAATTTGTTTATTATTTCATTTGTATTATGTATTATGTTGTTCGAATTATTTTTTCATTATCTTGTTTATAATTATTTTAGATGAATGAAGTTAATCCTTTAACAACACAAGTCAATATAATGAAAAGTTCTAATTCAGTACTTAGTCATATACTAATTGAAAAAATAGTTCAAATTGAAGGGTCCACATCTTTGAAGATAAAAGGTAATGTTTAGAATCACTTTATCATGATAAAATCATGTGAAGGAGTTGATAAGATGGAGTGAACATAAGATTTTGGTCAAAGATTCTAAAGGTAGAACATCTCGTTTGAAAAGGCATATAGACTCTTAAAAATAAAAAAGAAAGATGGTATTAGGAGATCAAACTTTTTTGACACCTAACCTAATGAAAGGAAATAGTGCAATGAATGTCATAACTTATGATATCAAGAGATCCAAGAATTTTCTTTTAAAGATGATTATAATTATAGAGAATAAATATTGACTCTCAATTACAAATAATCAAAACTTTAGTATATTTGCTAAATCACCTAAAGTGACCTTTAAGATGTCAAATTGTAATACCATAAACAAAATATCTTCACAATTTATGAAAAACAAAAGAATTTGACATTAAAGATGTTTTCGGTTAATCACGATTTAGTTTTCATTACATCTTCATACATTTATTTTTCTAACATGTATGAGATCAATCTAGCACTATCTGAATGGATCTTTGATTCAAATGAGGTGATTTAAAAAATAATAGAGAAAACGAAGAGGAAATTTAACAGTTATTAGCATATGACTAATAACACCATGATAGTTATTTCTATGTTAAACTTGACGTATAAGATTAAAGGAATTCAATTTTTTTATTAGCACTTGTATGTTGGTCGAGTTAAATAACATATTGATACCATTAAACATTTATGATATTTGAATTGTTTAGTAATTATCTATTGAAAATGTACAAAGTGTTGGATCATGACAATTTAATATCAACTTCACATTTTGTTGATACATCATTATTAAATGCAATTGGAAGTTGATTCCTCATTTAAGGAATTCACGAAGAAAAAAGGGCTAAGATTTATTATAGTAGGATGAATTTGGATAAATATTAGGAAGTAGATATTGTGACTACAGCTAAGGAGCATTTATATATTATCACAGTGGAAGTCGAATGGAGCTCAATATTTGGTTATGTAAGTAATTAAACAAGACATATTAACAATTCCAATATCTATAATTGCTTTCAAGCCTATTTTTAATACTAAAGCTTAATAGTGAGTCCTCGTTATAGTCGACCTTATCCTAAAATTATGAAAGCCTTGATGTATGCTTGAAGTTGGTTAGGTACTAAAGCTATTCATGATAAACTATATATGTTATGGTATATTAGTTTTTACTTTTATTTTTAAATATCATCTATCATATTATCTTATGTTGTCTTTTTCGCATTATAGCAAGTATAAAGAATATGAATACAATAGAGACTATTCATCTAATTGATGGTTTTCTGAAAAAAGTATTTAATAACGAGGATATATCTATTCATCATACATTAGCTTAATAAAATTATTATGTAATTGGTTATATAATTTTTTATATGTAGAGTAAATGGTGCAAATTATCATCAATCTTGAATATAATGATTAGCTAACCCATTTTATTATACTATTGATTTTTTTCTTTAATCTTTATGATTGGCTAACCCATTTTATTATACTATTGATTTTTTTCTTTAATCTTTACTTTTTAATTTCTTTGTGCACATAACAAATTATAGGCTACCACTAAATCTCATAAATGAAAATGTACATAGTTAAACTTTCATATACTTGTGTAGTTTTTTTTATAAATTAACAAAGAAAACTTCACGTCATTACCTCTAACCTTAAGTTCTAGTTTAATTTTTTCAACTAATTGCTTGTTTGACAGCCAACGGTTACTTCTTATCTTTACATCATGTCTAACATTTTTTTAGACAATTTGAATCAATTTATGAAAAATACTTATATTGTTTTTGATGTATATTACTTTATTCTCTCTCTCTCTCTCTCACCCGCACCCACACCCACACACTCTTGTATACTCTTTCTAATTAGGACAACAACCATTTTCATATTAACTGTTGAAACATGTCTTGATTGAAAATAAAATTCAATTTATAACTACAAAAAAAAATAGCGATGGATGAATCATTGCATGAACCATCTATCAATATGAACTATAAACATAAACTCAAGATTAATAACTAAAATGTTGCATAGATAAACATGAAAACATTATTTTCACTTTTTAGATTGATACTTTTTGGACTTTGTCTTACAATTAACGAGATATTTCATATGGAAACACTTCATCTTACTCTTTTGAGTGAAAAAAGGAACAAAAAAATTAGAAGAATTCATAACTTAAATCTCTTCCCTTTAAACTCCTCTCATTATTAATGTAAACAAAAAATACAATTACCAACATGTTCTAGGGTAACACCATTAGGAGATTAGTGACTGTTAGAAGACTCGTCCCACTTGATGCCTACGAGGAGAGGAGTCAACTGGAGACACTATGAGGAGAGGGCATGGCTGGCAATGGGTGATGACTAACAAAGAAGGTAAATCGACTAGAGTAGCTTAGGTGATGAGTAACTCAATTGAGAGTTAAGGTGATTGGAGTGGAGAGAGAGACATCGACAACACTATGAGTGGCTAAAAATTAAAGGTTACGGACTAAATTATGGAGTTGTCAAGGATGATGACAAGTGAGAGTAAGAGTGATTGAACGATGCCATTTCAGATTAGGTCGAGTTTTAGGCTACCTAACCTAAAGCTTTAATCAATTTTTGGCTACGAGCTTAAACTTAGGCCTGACATGATGACTTTACGGTATGGCAAACTTGAGTATTATTGTCATCTCTAGTCTCGCTAGGTTCGACGATTGTGCTTTAATGGTGAAGCAACTATCTCAAAAGGAAGGTAACCCACCTACAACATAAAAGACAACCAAAAGTAATGAAATTGGTCTAAATAAGACAATTTATCCTAAAGTGTGAGATAATTAAACTAAAATACAGATGTTCAAAAGTGATGCAAATAGTTTAAATAGGTAAAATAACTGCGTCTTTAAAGTGAGACAAGTGGTTTAATAGAGTGATACAAGTTGTATGAAAAATAAATGCTTATGAGTAAAGGAACTAATCTAGCTAGGTGAAGCAATATGTATTCAAGGTGACATAATTACGCTAGTGAAGTGAGATTACTCACTTAGAATACATATATTTAAGAGTGATAGAACTTATGCAGTTAACTGGGATAATTGTACTTTTAGGGTGAGGATAATGTCTTAATAAATTAAGATAACTTACTTAGAGCACAAAAGCCTATAAACGAGAAAAAGACAAAAGTAAGGAGAGAGAGAGACAGAAAGAGAAATAAAAAGAAAGAGAGAGAGAAAAAGGAAAAAAAGGAAGGAAAAAATATAAAAAATAAAGAGAGATATATATAAAGAAAAAGAGGGAGGGAGAATAAAAATGACAAAAACATCAAAACCATATTTAAGAAATATTATTAATTTTTAATGTAATAAATTATATTTTTAAAAAGAACCCCTCTCTATATAAATAAATAATTCATATATAAATTAAGAGAAGTGAACAAACCATTCATAATTGTCTGATTCAAATGTAGATGAATAAAGAATTATTCTTAATATGGGTCAAAGTTTAATTAAGGTTTGATTAATTATTTTTAGTTTTTTACAATACTTATTCCAGTTTTTGATTTATTTTAGTTTTTTTTATTTTCATAATTTATAAAATTTATAATTTTCATTTTGTTTGCTATTTTCATTTTTATGATAACTTGATTTATTATTATTATCTAAAAATAATATTTAATTATTTAATATAATTACTACTAAGAATTATAAATAATATTATTTAATTATCTAATTAATTTAAATATTTATAATTATTTTCATTTTTAAACTTTTTAAAATTAATAATTATTTAATAAATATATTTTTATAAATTCTCTTAAATATATAAATTTTAAATTTTACGGAATACATTTTGAATTAATTTTATTAATAAATAAATAAAATTATTTACTAAATTAATTCATAAAAATTTTAAGTTTTATATATTATTATTACTATAACTAAATTGATATTTTAAAAAATCAAAATCAAAATTTAAAGAATTATAATAAAATATATAATAGAAACCATTATCCAACGGAGAGCATGAGGTATTCTTTGACCTGTTATCGAGCGCTCAGAAGGGTACTATTGTAAAACTATGGTCTAAAGCCGTGTACTTTGGCAGGTATTTGGTTGATGGAATAATAATTTCATTTCTCATATATTATTAATAGCAGGTTACTTGAATATATAATTCAATATTTTATTTATTCTTTGAGTTTAAGGAATAAGTAAACTTATCTTCTTCTTTATATTTATCTATTTTAAGTTTATTTTAAGTGAACGAAAATAAAATTGAGAATATGTTAAACAAAAATATCTCAAAGAATCCACGTAATTACTGAATAATAATAATAATGATAATAAAGACATGTTAATTAATAATAGTAATAATGTAGTTAGCGAAACTACTTGAATACTTTAATCTTTTTTGTTAATTATTTTTTGAATACTTTAATCTTTTTTGTTAATTATTTTTTATTTTAAATTTATATTTTCAAACCAAATATTGATATATCATTATTAAAAAAATTTAAAAAACTAAACAAAATAATATTCATTTTATTTTTTTCGACTTCTTTTATTCTATTCCGAACGAATTATATTCCATTTATTATCTATTCAGTAAGGAAATAAAAGCCCTGTAAGGCTTGGAAATAGAATAATTTCAGAACGAAGTAACGAGCTCTTTGTAATCGTCTGTCTATGAAGCGTACTATTGTAAAACTATGATCTCACGCCATGCACTGTAAAATGGAATAAATTGAAAACAAAGTAACCAGTTGTTTGTAATCATCTTTCTGGGGACAAAATCATCCCAGAACAGAACATTGAAAAACAGCAAACTTTCAGAGGATATAGAGAAAGACAGAGATGGGAAGAGCATTTTTATATGTAATACTCGGTGGAGGAGTAGCAGCTGGATATGCAGCTCTTGAATTCACGAAGAAAGGGATCTCTCCTGGTGAACTCTGTATCATCTCTGACGAACCTGTGAGAAAATACAAAAGTTCCCTCCTTGTTCATTTTTCTCTTCCAGTAGCTCTATTGAGATTATTTCTCGAATAGTTATTCGGTGTTAAGCTTTCATGGATTGAGGTTGCTTCATTTTGCAGTTCCAACTATTGGAAACACCGTTAGTCATCTCTTCGGCAGATCTACACGATGCTCCAGAAATCGCCATGGAAATAGTCACTCACGGCTGCTCATGTGAGTCATGCGCCACCTTATGAGTGGCGTTGATGGTGTGGTGGACGTCGGAGTCGTGCCTTTTGGCGTCAAGGGTGGTGACTAGGCGTCGGCCTGTCTTCGTCCTCAACGCTAAGCGGCGGCGTAAATAGGTGGGAGCGGGTTGTTTTTTCTCTGGTTGGCCTTTTCTTTGAGTGAACCCAGTGCATTTTTAGAGAGAGGTGCAGGGAAGATGGAAGGTTTCTTTAGAGAGAGTTATGTAGAAGATAGAAAGTTGTGTTTAAATAAAAACTACGCAGAGAAGATAAAAAGTTTTTAAGGTAAAAGATAGGGTTGGCGTATGACTAACGAGGGTGTTATCATTTTGTCCATTTTATTGTTTTTTTTATGTAAATTAGTTTTACATTTTATTTAATTCGTTAATGATATGCGAATATGTTTTACAAATAATGAATTATTATGAGTTTAGTAAATTTGTTTTTTGCTAAATTAATTTGAGGTGAAATAATTTTAAATGATCTGTCCATTTATTTATTTATTTTGTAAATTAGTTTTACATTTTATTTAATTCATTCATGATATGTGAATATGTTTTACAGAGAATAAATTATTATGAGCTTAGTAAATTTGTGTTTTGCTAAATTAATTTGATGTGAAATAATTTTAAATGGTCTGTCCATTTATTTATTTATTTTGTAAATTAGTTTTACATTTATTTAATTCATGAATGTGTTTTCACATAATACAATTCAAATATTTCATAAATGTATTTTAAGGGTAATTTTATATTATATTAAAAATAATATTATATAAATGAGTTTTTATATAATTTTATATTAAATTTTGTTTTACATGTATTAAGTGTTAGTTGTAAATTAGTTTTACATATTGTTTATTTTTGGCATCTTTGTAACATGTTAAATTAAAATAGTTTAATTAAATTATAAAAATTCATAGTTCATTTTTGTATGAGATGATTATGAGCTTAGCATAATTTTTGATCATATGATATGAATTGTGGATTTTTTGATAATTTAATTAATAGAAATGTGCCTTATGTCATTTTTATATATATACTTGTAGATATGACAACTAAAATCATGATCGGTGATTTGTCCACCATTGAAAATTTGGATGGGTCCAATTATGATATGTGGCAAAGGAAGATTCAGTATCTTCTAAATGAAAGACAATTGCTCGAACATTTGACCACAATTATGATTGCGTCTTCAGTTAAAGACAAAGACGGAAAAGATATTGACATTGCTAGTGAGCAATATCAAGCATCCTTTAAGGCTTATGAAGATTGGTCCAAAAAGGATCGTAAGGCATGTTATACTATATTGTATTTCATGCATGACGATCTAATTGGAGAGTTTAAGGATTGTGCCACTGCTAAAGACATGTGGGACGATCACTTTTGGTCAACACATCCACTACAAGGCTTCGTGCTTTGCACCTCAAGTGGGTGAACTACGAGATTAATACGACTCGTACTATGACTAAACATTTATGAACCATGAGCGCTATGATTCGTGATCTTAAGGCAGCTGACCGGGCTATCTCTAAAGAGGAACAAGTCCTGAATATGATTCGGGCTCTTCCAGATCATATTGAGCACTAGCAAAATATGAAACTTATGTTTTACACATAATGAGAATGTCAAAACTCTTGCAAAGATCACTAGGCACCTCGAAATGGAGGAGGATCATTTAAAAGCATCTGACTCCTCCAACATAGCTCCTGTTGTTAAAGGGAAAGGATCCAAAGGCAACAATGCCAATCGAGGTAAGAGAAAAAGTTCTTGGCCTCCTCAAAGGAATGGACCAAAAGGTCATATTGCCAAGAAGCAAAAGGCTAAAGGCAAAGGAGAGAAAAACATGGCACATATGAGGTGCTATAATTTTGGAAAGAAAGGTCATTTTACTCAGGATTGTCCTGAACCTAAGAAGGTACCTTTCTTAACCATTACTCCTAAGTTATATGTTTGCTCTCATGCATTAGTTGCTAATTCTCTTCCTAATTAGATTGTAGATACGGGAGCAAGCAAGCACATAGTTCGGGATCGAGCTGGCTATGTGGACTTTCATCGGTATTCAGTGGGTTTACAAACTTTCATATTGGGAAACGACAATGAAGAAGATGTCCTAGGAATAGGGACATATCAGCTAAAGTTATATGGAGAAATACGTTACTTCTCCATGATGCTCTCTACGCACCTGGGGTGCGATGCTGTTTAGTGTCTCTTGTTTCTTTAATGAAATCAATATTTGTTTTTAATCCTAGTCACAATAGATTGGATATTTTGTATCATGGCAATGTTTTTGGCCATGCTACAACAAAAAACGATTTTCTTATTCTTGATTTGGATGCATGTTATGATAATTCTTCTATTTATGTATCATATTTTGATCCTAATTCTGAATATGTTAAATGGCATACTAGACTTAGTCACAGTGGCCAAGATAGATTGAGTAGGCTAGCTAAAGAAGGTCTTTTAGACCGACTTACTAGGATTAAGTTTCCTAGATGTGAGTCATGTTTAGCTAGTAAGGCAACTGCGAAACCTTTTGGTAAGGCTTCAAGAGTGTCTAGACCTCTAGAGCTTATTCACTCTGATATTTGCGGACCCATGAATGTTAAGGCACATCATGGGGCTATATATTTTCTCACTTTAATAGATGACTATTCTCGCTATGGGCATGTGTACCTTTTAGCTTATCCTTATGAAGCGCTTGATGTGTTCAAACATTTTGTGACTGAAGTTAACACACAATTGGAAATAAGAGTTAAAGCTCTTCGGATTGATTGTGGTCGAGAATATCTATCTGATATGTTCAAAGAATTTTGTGAGAAAAAGTGTATAATAAGACAACTAATAATTCCTCGAACTCCACAACAAAACGGTGTTGCAGAGCATAGGAATCGAACATTGCTTGACATGGTCAGGTCAATGATGGCACATGCTAGTCTTCCAATTAGTTTTTGGAGAGATGCATTGCTCACGGCAACTTATATTCTTAACTGTGTGCCAAGTAAAAGTGTACCCACCACTCCATATGAGCTATGGAACGGAAGAAAGCCCTCTTTGGATCATTTGCCCATAGGGTTCGACTGGTTATGTACACAACCTGACTTATAAATATACGAAACTTGGTCCAAGAGCCACCAAAATGGTGTTTATAAGATACCACGAATATTCTAAAGGGTATGTTATGTTTGGTGAGTACCCGAATGGTGGCATGATGGAAGTTGATTCGCGCAATGTGGAGTTTCTTGAGGATGAGTTCCCAAGTATAGGTGAAATAAAAAAGGACCTAGAGTTGTATGAGTTACAACAATATAATCTCGATGAGGGGAAAAATTTTGTTACTTGTCAAGTTATCAAGACTTTTCCTGCCCAACCAAATCAAGAATGAGGTTCGTCTTCACTCTCTAAACCAAGAACCTGTGGATAGGGGAGAGATAGGGGAGAGATTCTAAATTAAGGTAGACACATATAGGTCCTCGACTACGAAGAAGTGAGCGTGGAAGAATTCCTCGATGATATTTTCAAATCGAAAAGGACATATTCCTTTGTATTCTTTTGGAAATAGACGCACCAACCTTTTTTCAAGAGGCTGTTGATTCACCTATCCACACAGAGTGGATGGATGCTATGAGGTATGAAATGGACTCAATGGCAAGAAATAAGGTTTGGGAACTAGTTGATCTTCTGCCCTAAAGAAAGTCAATTAGAAACAAGTGGGTTTTTAAGATAAAACATCGGGTGGATGGAACGATCGACAAGTTCAAGGCCTGTTTGGTAGCGAAAGGCTATACCCAAATAGAGGGTATAGACTATGAAGAGACATTTTCTCCTGTGGTGAGATTTGCCTCTATTCACTTGCTTCTAGCTCTGGTTGCCCATTTGGACCTAGATTTGTTTCAATGGATGTAAAGACTGCTTTCCTCAATGGTAATCCTGAGGAAGAGATTTATATGAATCAACCTATTGGTTTCGTATCAAAAGGTCAAGAAGAAAAAGTGTGTCATCTTAAAAGATCCATATATGGTCTCAAACAATCTTCCAAATCGTGGTATTTCAGATTCCATAAAGCCATTACTTCTTTTGGCTTAGTCATAGTTTCAGAAGACCATTGTGTGTATGTCAATAGAACAACAAGTGGAATTATGTTTCTCACTTTGTATGTTGATGGCATATTACTAACCGGCAATAATATGGAGACGATCAAAACCACTAAAGCATAATTATCCTCTATTTTTGATATGAAGGACATGGGTGAAGCTAGGTATGTCTTAGGTGTGGAAATAACTAGAAATCGTCCAAAAAAGCTTCTTGGCTTTAAGTCAGGAAGTGTATATTAATAAAATCTTGGAACATTTTCAAATGCATTATTCCAAACCCGTTGATACTCCAGTTGAAAAGGGTCTTACCTTGAGTCTTGATCAATCCCCTAAAATAGATAAGGAAAAAGACAAAATGAGCAATGTTCCTTATGCTAGTGTCATAGGAAGCTTAATGTATGCTATGATGTGTATATGGCCTGACATTTGCTTTGTAGTTAGTTTGGTAAGTCGTTATCAAAGCAAACCCAGGACCTCATTAGCAAGCAGTCAAAAGTATTTTTTGTTACCTTCGTCGTACTTTAGACTCGGTCCTTTGCTATCAATGTAGGGATTTAAGGTTAAAGGGATATTCAAATGTCGATTGGAGTGGTGACCCAGATGAGTCTAGATCTATTGGATCACCTATGGCCAGGGTATTCACAATACGCAGCGAAATGGACTATAGGACTTTGTGTCTTATGCCTTGGTTAGCCGAAACTACATAACAAGAAGTATAACCAAAATTTCACAACATGTATGGAATTACCTCTTGACGCAGATTGGTATTTGTTTTTCAGATTTGTAGACGATGCAGCACATGAATGTCCTCTACCGGTATCCACACGAGGGTGAATAATTCAGGCAGTGGCTAATGTGCTAGCACGTTTTTAAAATACTTTTAGAACGCCGCATAATTTTTCTCTCGAAAAGGAATGAACAGCTAGGTCTAGGTGGCTAGGGTTTTTCATGTGTCTTCTAATGAGACATAAGTTCTCTATTTATAAAGAAACCCTAATCCTTATTCATATTAGGAATAAGAATATCATAATCCTAAACCCATTAGGATTATGGAAGCCCAATAAGTTTCGGCCCATATTATATC
>JAOTAY010077101.1:0-16440 GCA_025629805.1 Erythroxylum baracoense | reverse complement strand
TTGTCAAAAATATTTTTTTCAATATGCATCACATCTAGATTATGACGTATCAAATTAGTTTTCCAATATGGAAAATCCCAAAAGATGCTTCATTTTCTCCAGCCAAAGTTTCTACTAATGCTTGTATTAATTTCATTACCTTCAAATTCTGTAACTTTTAGCAAGCCTAATTCCTCAATCTCTTGCAATATCTCTTCACCAGCTTGGGGGGGGGGGGGTGTTTGCCATCCTATTCTTAATGAACTTTTATTTATTGCACCTAAATGGATTATCTGAAGGAAGAAGTTTTCTGTGGTTGTCAAATCAATATATTTTGCCTCCGTTTGGAAGATAAAATGCATCAAAATTATTGCCATAATAAAGCCAATTTTCATGCTGTGCTCCATCCAGACAACATGGCATATGTTGAAAAATTACTAATTATCCACATCAAAGCTGCTCTCAGTACAAAATTTTGTTTCAGAGACACATCATATGTCTCAACACCATATTCCAAAAGATGTCACAATTCAGATATCAATGGTTATAAGAATACATCAATTTTATGCTTTGGATTTGTAGGCCCTAGCACAATCACTGTTAAGAACATATATGCCTCTTTCATACACATCCATGGAGGCAGATTATAAGGAGTAATTATAGTTGGCCATGATGAATATTGTTGGCCAGATTGTCCAAAAGGTTGAAATCCATCTGTCGAAAATCCTAACTTAACATTTCAACTTTTAGCTATAAACTCATAATGGGTGTCATTGAAATGTTTCCATGCCACTGCATCTGATGGATGACTTATTATTCCATCTTCCTATTTGTATTTATTATGCCATCTCATATAAGATACAGTAACATCAGAAGCATATAGTCTTTGAAGTCTCGGAGTTAGCCGAAAATAATACATCCGCTTCCAGGGTATTAATTTATGTTTCATGGAATGTTTTTTAGGCTTGAACCTAGATTGACCATAAAATTTGCACTCTTGGAATTCCACGTCATCTCCTTAATACAACATACGTCCTAATTTGTAATAATCAATCTTTTCAATAGGCAAACCAAGACCCCTAATAAGTTTCTTCATATTGTAAAAACTATCAACCATTGTATAATGAGGAGGCAATGATTCATTATACCATCCAAGAATTTTATCAAAACTACGATAAAAAATATGTGCTTTAGAATTTATGTTCATTTTCTTCTAACTAAAATATTGTAATGAAAATATTTATTATTAATAAAACAAAAGAGTTTGGTTTTATTTGTATGAGCATAATATAATTAGTCATCAGGTACCAGGGTTCCTTTGTAAGTAATATACATATATATGGAGATATATAGGAAACATGAATATTATAAGAATCTAAATTAATTGATTCACAGTCAAATAATGAAAGATACAGGATTCGATTGTGTTTCTTTATTAAAGAATGAAAGTGTTGTTGACAAAGAGATGCAACCCTCTTATTATTAAAGAATGAGGGGATGAGTGGTTTTGTTCTCTCCACTTACTCCCAAAACGTTCGGTAATGCTAATCATCATTAAATAGTTTTGATGGATGGCTTTAAATATGTAAACGGACACAGCTCATCAAAAGGAATTCAAAAAGAGCTATAACAATGGTATTCGGATGGATAGCTCTTTTTGCATTTTTTTCAAGATGAAGGTGTGCATTTAGTGGCCTCTCCAAGCTCTCCAAACAATCGTCCATAGCAAAAGGTTTGCTCTCCAACATTTTTCCTCTCCTTTCCCACCAAAGGATCTGGTCAACCAAGCTATCCAAAGAGAACAAGTGGTAGATCAGATTGGTTGAGGACACAGTAGCGAGGTGTTGAAGTTGTAGCAAGGAGTCGATAATAATTCAATCTTGTTCCTATTTTATTTATTTTCTTTATGTCGTATCGTGTATGGATTAAAAACATGTTGATTTGGTGTTTACGCTTCCACTATGTTTTGATTTCAGAAAAAAGTTTTTTTAAATCTACCATTTAGCCAAACCAAGCATGAACCTGTTTTCGATTCAACAACTGGTATCAGAGCTAGGTTTTATTATGCATGATTCAGTACCTATATGTTATATGGGTTGGCAATTAAATTATGCATGCTGCAATTTTTTTATGTGATAAAAACATATGTTGTGCATGTTTTGGTTTGCTCTTTTGATTGTCCATAGAAAATCGATTTACCTGTATGCTTTCTTCTTTTGGTTTATAACAAGGAGGGTGGCCTATCATCGTCTTGTTTGCTCCCTGTCTTATTTTTTCTATTTGAAAAGTTATGTAATTTTTGAAGATGGAGTAGCCATGGAACGAAGAAAAGAATAAGTAAATATTTTGGCTTTCATTTTTTGTTAATGACAGCTTTTCTTTTGATTAAATCATGTTAATTCTTGAATTTTTCCAAGTGCTGGAAATTTAGTTTTATGTTTTTCAATCTGTTTTTGATAAAAAATTTCCATCAGCGTCTGTGCTCGGCCAGAAAAGGCAGTGCCCACCATATTTGGCAGCGCACAGTACGCATTGGACTCGGCATGCGAATTGGTTTTAGGCTCCGCCCTTATCTTATTCCAGGTTGTCTTTTTAAGGGTCGGTAGAGATAGGTGTTAAATATTTCCAAAAAAATTAGAAATAAAATGCCATTAACTCGTTTTTATCAAACAGGCCGGGTTGTGTGAGCGAAGAGTTCAAAGCGGAAGATCCAAGTCCACAAAGAAATTTAGGGCCAAAAAGCCTTGTAATTTTCTTTTAATTTTCTAGGATGGACAACCAAAAGTAGCCATTTAATTCATGAGATGAATAGATGAATGGATGTAAATAATATGTGATATTATGTGATTGCATGCCATTTAAAAAAACTGCCAACCTTAAGCTTTGCCATGCATTCATTATGTATGAGATATATAATGAAACAATATAGGATAGTTAATAAATTGCATTTAGACAAGATGATACTTATTAAAACTTAAACATCAAAAAAGATTTAGTGGGAGAGGATGCTCATGTGAGAGTCCACGGTCTCCATGTGATGACTCATTTGCATATGGAGAAGTGTTACTCCCCATCAAATGACATGAATCCTAGATGTTGCATGGTTTGGGTCTCCCAAAGGATAAGTCTACTCATTGGTAGCAAATGTAACCTCCCACTGTGGCATCGTTTGTATGTACTTTTATTGGATGAGTCAAATGGTTGCACACTTAACATGGTTTATCAATAATCTACCCACTGTAGCTCTATTGATAAATGCACGAACCAAATCATAGAACTTCTCAAAGAGTTAGGCATGAAGATGCTTGGTAGCTTTTTTAGTGGGAGGGTCTTAGTTTTTCTTTTAATGGATAAGATGGCCCACCGTCACTTAGTCCGTTATAGATAAGAAAAATAATAATCATATAAAGATTTAATTTTTAAGTTTTCTTAAGTCTATCATCATGCATACATGCATAATGATTTTATACAAAGTTCCAATTTTTTACTAGTATTCTCATTCTTTAATAATTTATATTTTCAGTCATAATAACCACAGTGTGAATCCACTCACAATGCTCTTGACTAATAACAAATTGGAAAAAGGAGAGAAATTTAATGAATGTAGACGTAACCTCGACATCATTCTCTAATATGAACGAATTTCATAGGTATTAATGGACAATGAGCCTGCACCTCTAGGTGACAAATTAACTCCTGAGCATGTCCAGCAACATGAGTGATGGCAAAATGCTGATAAGACTATCGAGTGCTATATTCAGATCAGTGCAATGTTACAAAAGCAACTTACAAGCATGCAAAATGCCGGTGCAATGGTCTATCACCTACATGAGATGTTTTGTGTGACGATTAGGTCTACAAGTGTGAAAGTTATCCAAACATTTCACAATCTCAGAAAAAAGCCTGTGAACCGGTGTGGGATTACATGCTTAAGGTAATCTCCGCAGTTACTGAGGCCAAGATGCTTGGGGTGGACATGGATGCAGAAACGAAGATGATAATCATCAATAGCTTAAACTCTTCTTTTCAGCAGTTTAAGTTGGACTATGAGCTCAACACCAAGGATTATACCTTGAGTGAGTTAATGGATACTCTCCAGAATATGAAGGAGATATTAAATATTAAGGGCAATAGGCCAGAGGCTTATGTGGCATCTTCTTCTAAGCCCATGGGTAAGGGCAAGCAAAAGAAGAACGGTGTAAAGAAAGGGGAGGCCCAAATAGGGGTCGAAGCCTAACCCATGAAAAAGAAGGCCACATAACACACCAAAGGAAAATGTTTCCACGGTGGTGATAAGGGCCACTTGAAGAGGAACTGTGCGGTCTACCTTAAAACCCTCAAGAGCAAACAAGGTATAGGTTTCCTAAGTTTGTTAGGAACAAGACATGGGGCAGGTTCATCTAATTCTTAGGTATTAGATTCAGGAGCCACTGACCATGTTTGTAATTCTATGCAGGGGTTATAGTAAAGGAAAAGATTGGCTAAAGGCCAGTTTTAAGTCAAGATAGCGGATGAATCCTACGTTTCGACAGAAGCAGTGGGAGTAGTTATCTTAGACTTTTCTAATGATTATAGGTTATATTTGGAGGATGTATATTACATCCTAATGGTTGTAAGGAGCATGATTTCTATTTTTTCTTAATAAAATTTGGTTATTCCTTATGTTTTGAAAATGTTGTGTCAATATATGAGAATAAGGATTTTATTTATAATGGGTAATTGAATAGGGATTGTTCTTTATAGAACCTATGATAGGCTCACTAAACACCACAGAATTAATAAATCAAGAAAACCTAATGACTCTAGCATTAATTTAAAGTATTTATGACACCTAAGGATGGGTCATGTCAATAAAAAAGCTTTGACAGGTTAGTGAAGGATGGGATCCTTACGGGCTTAGAAAATGGTCCTTTACCCACCTGTGAGTCTCGTATTGAGGAAAGATGAACAAGGCCTCATTTCCTTCCAAGAGAAACATATCTAAATCCATGTTAGACCTAGTACACGCTGATGTGTGTGGGCCTACGAAAGTACAAGCTAGAGGAAGTTATGAATACTTCATAACTTTTATAGATGATTACTCTAGACATGGCTATCTGTATTTGAGCATAAAAAGAGTGAGTCCTTTGAAAGGTTTAAAGAATTCAATGCTGAAGCTGAGAAGTAGCTAGGCAAGCCATTAAAATAACTTTGATCGGATCAAGGTGGTGAGTACTTATTTGGAGAGTTCCAATAATTCCGAATAGATAATGGAATTGTTTCCAGCTTGTTAGCTCCTAGAACACCTCAACAGAATGGTGTAGCTGAGAGAAGGAATAGGACTTTATTAGAAATGGTAAGATCAATGATGTCCTACGCTAGCTTTATAGAATCGTTCTGGGGATATACCACACAAGTGACAACTTATCTTCTTAACTTTGCTCCATTTAAATTGGTACCTAAAACACCTAAGGGGTTATGAACTAGACGAGTTCCTTTATTGTGGCACTTGAGGACTTGTGGTTTCCCAACACATTTTATAAGGCCTGAATCCATAAAGATGGAACCAAGGTCAGAGGTATGTTTATTTGTAGGATATCCTACGAGTACATGATGGTACTATTTTTACAGTCCTAAAGGAAGAAGTGAGGTGGTACTAAAGGAGTTAGTTATTTCGTCTAAACCAAGAGTTGATTTAGATATAGCAGAACAAGATGTCGAAATGGATTCAAGAGTTGAATCGGAAGAGCAGCCTAAATGTCAAGTAGTGCCTAGACATAGTGGAAGAGTTGTGAGATAACCAGATAGGTATTTAGGTCTAGGAGAAGGAATAATTGCCATCTTAGACTATGAAATAACGGATCCTATTAGTTATACATAGGCTATTAATGATGTTGATGCGGATAAGTGGCTAAAAGCAATGGAATCGAAAATAGATTCCATGTATGTCAACAAAGTTTGGATCCTTGTAAATCTACCACCAAGTGTAAAAGCCATATGGTGTAAATGGATCTTCAAAAGGAAGAGAGGACCTAATGGAAAGGAAGAGACCTTTAAAGCTAGATTGGAAGCTAAGGGCTATACTTAAAAGGAGGGTATAGATTATGAGGAGACTTTTTCTCCTATTGCCATGCTTAAGTCTATCATAATTCTTTTAGCCACAGCAGCCTATTTTGATTATGAAATATGACAAATGGATGTCAGGACTGTATTTCTTAATAGGGATCTTGAGGAGACCATTATATCGTGAAACCAGATGGATTCTTTGATCCAGGTAATGAGCATAAGGTATGTAAGTTACAAAGGTCCATTTATGGACTTAAACAAGCATCTAGGTCTTGGAACATTAGGTTTTATAAGGTTATCAAAACTTATGGAATCATACAAAACCTAGATGAGCCTTGTGTCTATAAAAGGATACTAGAAGGCAAGGTTACTTTCCTAATTCTATATTTCGATGACATTCTACTCATTAGGAATAATGTAGGAATGTTATCTACGGTCAAGGGATGGCTGAATGAACAGTTATCAATGAAGGATTTGGGAGAGGCTAGCTATGTTCTATGGATCAACCTTATAAGGGATAGTAAGAACAAATAGATAGCCTTGTCTCAACTGACCTACATTGAGAACATGCTCAATAAGTTTGCCATGCAGGATTCCAAGAGGGGTTTAACACCTACTAGATATGGAATCAAACTTTCAAAGGAGCAAGCACCTAAGACCCAAAAGGAGCTCGAACATATGTGCAACATTCCATATGTTTTGGCAGTTGGAAGTTTAATGTATGCCATACTTTGCACTAGACCGGATATCTGTTACATAGTGGGATTGGTAAGCAGATTCCATTCTAATCCAGGAATAGAGCATTGAACTGTGGTCAAGTGCATACTGAAGTATCTTCGTAAGACGAAGAACTTAATGCTTGTTTACTCTAGAAGTGACCTTATTTCGATGAGATATATAGATTTCGATTTCCAATCAGATGTTTATTCAAGGAAATCAACCTCTGGTTCTATATTTACTTTAGGACGTGGAGCCATAGTCTGGAGGAGTGTCAAGCAATCTTGTGTTGCTGATTCGACTATGGAGGCTAAATATATTGCTTCTTGTTAAGCAACAAAGGAAGCAGTTTAGTTTCGCAAGTTCCTAAAGGATTTAGAAATAGTTCCTGAGGTAAAAAAGGCCATTACACTTTATTGTGATAATAGTGGGGCAGTACTAATTCTAAAGAACCTCATAACCACAAAGTCTCTAAACACATTGAGAGAAAGTATCATTTCATAAAGGAGATAATACAACGTGGTGAGGTGGATGTGGTAAAGATTCCCACAGATCAAAACCTTACTAATCTGTTCATGAAGACGTTGTCATAGAAGAGCATTAAGGGTCACCTAGAAGGCATAGGAATGAAGGATATGTCAAACTTACTTTAGGGCAAGTGAGAGATTATTTGGGTTATGTAAATATAGTGCCCTAGAAAGCAAGTGTATTTACATATAACTTTTTTTTCCAGTTAAAATACTGTAATTAAAATATTTATTATTAACAAAACAAAAGAGTTTGGTTTTATTTGTATGAGTATAATATAACTAATCATAAGGTACCAAGGTTCCTTTTAAGTAATATACATATATATGGAGATGTATAGGAAACATGCATATTATTAGAATCTAAATTAATTGATTGAATAATCAAGTTGGTTGCTTGATTATGGTTTAGACTGTAGTGTTATGACTTACCTCGTTGTAAGTAAAGGAGTTTACTTCAAGGGAATGATGAGTTTCAAATCATGATAGTAGTTAACTATCAGTAATGGCACTATTAAATGAATATAGAATTTGCTTATGTTTTTAAAGAATAAAGTAGGTCGTTACTTTAATCTTGAAACATACACCTTAACATTCATTTATTAGGAACCACAATCTTGATGAGTGGTTAACTCATATGTGTTTCGTTATAATTCTTGATATGATTGGAATGAATTTTTACAGGGTATCAATCTAGTGTCCACATGTTGGAATTATTAATTGAAACATGCATAAGGGAACATTCATTTAAATAAAGAGTTTATAGTGATATCATCACTTCTAAATGTTTTACAAAGATTGGTGATTAAACTAGCACCAGTAGTTTGGTGGACTAGCTACCCATCAAGTATTAACACCAAGATTAGATCTTATGTGTTAATCACCATGTAGAGTGAAACGTCAGATCTAGAAGAAGAAACCAACATAAGGGCAAAACGCTAATTTTACCCTTTATTGTGCGGATGGCTATAATATGATTCATAATAACGATTGGACATCGAATTAATAAATTTGAAACACATTTTCTCATAATTTTTACTAATTTAAGAGTTTACCAATTGGCTTTAGTGGAATGACATATGGTTAATAAATCGAAATTAATTCTAATAAGATTAAATTAATTTCAAGTTTATTCGAGCTTGAATTATTTAAGTCGAATTAGATTCCCCATTTGGCTTCTAGGAAGGTTATCAAGGAAAGTAAGAAAAATAAACGGAGGTTATCGAAAAGAAAATGAGACAGTTTAGAGAGAAATGGACGAATTGGATTTGGGCCAATAAGACCGAAACAATTTAATTATGAGTTAATTAAATTAGGTTTTAAGCGTATAATTAAATATTGGGCTTACACTAATTAATTGTAATTATAAGCCCAAAGGAAAATTTAATATTAGACTAGATTTTGGTTTAATTAATTAGATTAATTGAACTAAAATTAAAAAAGCAAAGCAAAACTGGATTCTACAAAGACGTAGGATTCAGTTTTTTTTAAATTAAAGAATGAAAGTGTTGTAGACAAAGAGATGTAGCCCTCTTATTATTAAAGAATGAGGGGGTGCATTGTTTTGCTCTCTCCACTCACTCCCAAAACATTCGGTAATGCTCATCATCATTAAATGGTTTTGATGGATGGTTTTAAATATGTAAATGGACACAGCTCATAAAAGAGAATTAAAAAAGATCTACAACAATGGTATTTGGACGGATATCTCTTTTTGCATTCTTTTTAAGATGAGGGTGTGCGTTTAGTGGTCTCTCCAAGCTCTCCAAACAATCGGCCATAGCAAAAGCGTTTCTCTCCAACATTTTTCTTCTCCTTTCCCACCAAAGGATCTTGTTAACCAAGTTATCCAAGGAGAACAAGTGGTAGATCAGATTGGTTGAGGACACAGTAGCGAGGAATCGAAGTTGTAACAAGGAGTCAGTAATAATCCAATCTTGTTCCTATTTTATTTATTTTCTTTATGTCGTATCATGTTTGGATTAAAAGCATGTTGATTTGGTGTTTATGCTTCCCCTGTGTTTTGATTTCAGAAAAAGTTTTTTTAAATCTACCGTTTAGCCAAAATAAGCATGAACCTATTTTTGATCCAACAGAGGAGCCCATCCAACTAGTTAAGAAGAATCAAGAAAAGGAGAAAGTAGTGGACATGAGCAACTATCCTCTTTATGCAGCACCTCCACCGTATTAACCTAAGGCTCCTTTTCCTCAACGTTTACAAAAGAAGAAGTTGGATGCACAATTTGCAAAGTTTGTTGAGAAGTTAAGGATGCTGCAGATCAATCTCTCCTTTGTTGAGGCGTTAGAACACATGTCAAAATATGAAAAAATTTTAAAGGACATATTATTGAAAAAGTGCACTTGGGAAGATAATCAGACGGTAGCTCTAACTAGCACTTGCAGCTTAATAGTCACCAGTTAAATACCTTCTAATTTGAAAGATCCAGGAAGTTTCACAATACCTTGTGGGGTTGGTGAATTTGAATTTACAAAGTGTTTATGTGATTTGGGAGTTAGCATCAATCTTATGCCTTTATTGATATTCAGGAAGTTGGGATTTGGAGAGGTCAAGCCAACATCAATGTTAATTTAGTTGGCTGATCAATCTATTAAAAGGTAATTTGGAATAGTGGAAGACGTTCTGATGCAAGTGGATAAGTTCATTATTTTAGTTGATTTTGTGGTTTTTTATTTTGAAGAAGATAAGAACTGCCCATTGATCTTAGGTCGACCATTTATGAACACAGGGAAGGCCATAATTGACATTCATGAAGGGAAATTAACACTTTGAATAGGAAAAGATCATATCGAATTCAATATGAATAAAGCCTTAAAGAATCCAATAACGAGTAACGCATGCATGAAAGTTGAAATTATGGATCAAAATTTGCAAGAACAAGTTCGGAGCTGCATCGTCAAAGTGCAGTCAGTTGAAGCAGAGGCAGATGATGGAAATCAGAACCCTGAATCTAAAGGGGATGATGACATGGAGGAGGTAGATGTTCAAGTGCATCAAGACAAATTAGTTTGAACTGAAGCACCCATACCACCATCTTCTGAGAAACCACCGAAATTAGAGCTTAAGCCTTTACCTACACACCTCAGGTACACCTTTTTTTGGTGAAGGAGAAGCATTACCAATAATAATTTTCAACCAATTGACTGGAAAACAAGAAATTAAGGTTGTGGAAGTTTTTAAGAAGCGGATGAAAGCCATCAGATGGTAGATTGCTGACATTCGAGGAATAATCCCAAATGTATGAATGCACCGAATAAACTTAGAGGAAAGATGTAAAATGGTGAGGGAGCGTCAACGGAGGTTGAATCCTAATATGAAGAAGGTGGTCAAGAAGGAGAATATAAAACTCCTATATGCATGGATAATTTATCTAATCTCTGATAGTGAATGGGTCAGCCCAATATAATGTATACCTAAAAAGGGTGGAATGATAGTGGTAGAAAGTGATTGTGGAGAAGTAATTTCAATAAGATCAGTGACAGGATTGAGAGTATGTAAATATTATGAAAAAAGATCACTTCGCTCTTCCATTCATAGACCAAATGATAGAAAGCATAGCTGGCCATTCATTTTATTGCTTCTTGGATGGATGCTCAGGCTATAATCATATTTTCATCTACCCTGATGATCAAGAAAAGATCACATTCACTTACCCCTATGATACCTTTGCTTACATACAAATGCCTTTCAAACTTTGCAATGCTCCAGCCATATTTCAGAGATTTATGATGTCTATCTTCATTGACACGATAGAAGACAGAATGGAGGTGTTCATGGATGATTTTTCAGTCTTTTGAGATTCATTTGACATATGTTTAACTGATTTGGATAGAGTTCTTCAAAGATGTGAAGAATCACACTTGGTGCTGAATTAGGAGAAATGCCATTTTATGGTGTAAGAAGGGCTAGTGCTAGGGCATAAAATCTCACATCTAGGATTCGAAGTTGATAGAGAAAAAGCAGAGGTGATAGAAAAACTTCCACCGCCAAGTAATGTAAAAGGTATTGGAGGATGTTTAGGTAATGCAAGATTTTACCTTCGATTCTTAAGATGTTTCACAAATTGCAAGACATTTGACAAACCTTTTAGTCAATAATGTGCCCTTCTTGTTTGATGACAAGTGCATGTCTGCATTCAACACTTTAAAGGAGGCATTAATATCAGCACAAATTTTATCAATAGCAGACTGGACACTTCCGTTTGAAGTTATGTGTGATGCAGGTGACCAAGCCATAGGTTGCGTTTTAGGCTAAAGGAAAGATAAGAAGCTGCATACGATCAACTATGCCAGTAAGACTCTTACAGAACCTAGATGAATTACACCACTATAGAAAAGGAGCTACTTATAGTAGTGTACGCATGTGATAAGTTTCGACAATATCTTTTAGGTTTAAAGGTAATTGTATTCACCGACCATGCAGCATGAAAATACCTTTTCAATAAGAAATATACAAGACCTAGGCTCATTCGATGGGTGTTACTTCTGCAAGAATTTGATATAGAAGTGAGAGATAAAAAGGGAGCAGAAAATGTGGTTACAAACCACTTATCCAGACCTGAGGGATGGGAATGCAAGCCAAGTGATAACATTAACGAAAATTTCCCGATGAAACTCTGATGCTACTCGAGAGCTTAACTATAACATAGTTTGCAGATATCGCCAATTATGTTGCTAGTGGTAAACTTCCTTTAGATCACTCTTACCAATAAATGAAGAAATTCTTGCATGATTGTAACCGATATATATGGGATGAGCTAACTCTCTATAGAGCTTGTGCAGATGGGTTAATGCAACGTTATATTCCAGATGAGGAAATGTTAGACATCCTAAAGCAATGTCATGAAGGTCAGTATGCTAGGCACTATAGAGCCAAAAAAATAGTGGCTTGGATACTTGAGAGTGGATTTTATTGGCCGTAGTTGTTTAAGGAAGCGCAGACCTGCATGGCATAATGTGATCAATGCTAGAGAATAGATAACATTTCCAAGAGGGATAAAATGCCTTTATCCAACATTCAAGAAGTAGAAGTCTTTGATGTATAGGGCATCGATTTTATGGGTCCGTTCCCATCTTCAATAGGGAACATGTATATTTTAGTGGGAGTTGATTATGTTTCACGTTGGGCCGAAGCAATAGCATCTCCAACCAATGATGGGAAGGTAGTGTAGAAGTTCATTAAATGACTATTCAACCGGTTTGGAGTGCCACGTACAATAATAAGTGATGGAGGTGCACATTTTTGTAATAGAAAATTTGATGCCCTCTTAAAAAGAATGAAGTGCACCATCGAGTTGCTACACCTTAGCATCCACATACTAGTGGCCAAGTAGAAGTTGTTAATTGGGAACTGAAATGAATTCTAGAAAAGATAGTGAACAACTCCTAAAAGGATTGGGCAACAAAACTGGATGATGCCTTATGATACGACAACTTTTAAAACATATATTGAAACAAGTCCTTATAGGCTCGTTTATGGGAAAGCATGTCATTTTTCGGTCGAATTAGGACATCGAACATACTGGGCGATCAGAGCATTAAATTTTGATTGGAAACAAGCTAGCGAAAAGAGACTTCTACAACTGGACAAACTTGAAGAGTTTCATTTTAATGCTTACAAAAACTCCAAACTCTATAAGGAAAAGGTGAAAAAATGGCACGATGCTCATCTCAAGTAAAAGGAATTCAATGTAGGAGATACTGTTAAGTTATATAATTCAAGATTGAGACTATTCCTAGGGAAGTTGAAGTCTAGATGGAGTAGACCATTTACGATCATTCAAGTTTTTGATCATGGAGCTCTCAAATTAGAAAACGCCAATAAGGAGACTTTTAAGGTCAATAGGCATCGGTGCAAGCATTATTTTAGAGGAGCAATTCCCAAAGATAAGGAAGTGATTTCCTTGTCTCCGAATAATTAAAGACGCTTTCCTGGACGTAAGGTCAAGCTAAGGACCATAAACTAGCAAGTTTAGAATTTTGTTTGAAAATGTTAGTTGTAGTTAGATTTAGTTCAATAAAATGTTAGTGATTCGTGTGAACTCTTAATGACACCATTACCACATCAATCTCCATAAGACTTATGTCTAACCCATTTATTTTTCTTTTTCAAATTAGCCTTCAGTTCTAATTTTTATGTTATTTTCTTTCTTTTCTGTCTACTTTAATTTTCTATTTTTCTTGTCTTTTATGCGTTTGTGTGCTCTCTTCACACATTGAGGACAATGTGTTGTTCAAATGTGGGCAGGGATTATATGTTTTACTTTTGGAATGTGATTTTTGCATATCGTATGATAGTTATTAAGTTGCATCTTATGAATTGTTTGAATGTGTTAATGGCTTAGATGAAGTGAAATTTATTTAATTTTGAACATAGTCTAGTAGGTTGTAAATAATCATTAGCTCGCAAAATTAGTGAAGTAGGAGACTTTGAATAAATATATAGCTTAATTAGGATTTAGTGTAAATTTGGCACTATATAGGTTGTCACATTCATTCATAATTTGAGGTCTTTCTACTTAAGTAGCTTAACTAGTATTTTTCATAGAGACGAGTAGCTTAAACAACAAGGTAGGCAATAAATAAATTTAAAAAAGCAATTTTGTTAAATAAATCACTATTCCACTAACCTTTGGGTTATGAATATAGCTAGTAGCTAGTTGAAAACATGATATAGCTGAGTAACTGGATCAACATGTATCATAAATGTGTGCCTTCACGTTAAAAGGCTATAATGATGTTTCAACCAAGTTGTTTAATAAAAACATGACTTAGTTGAGTAACCAGATCGACATTCATTACCAATATTTTCCTCCGAGTAAAAAGACAAAGTCTATGTTCAATAAAAATGTGCTTAATAAAAACCTACCAAACTTGTAGTAAGCTCGCTTTTTATGAAAATAAACTTAGGAACAGTTACAGAGTCGAAAAGACCAAAGAATTATTAATGTGTGTGTAAAATTGGAAAGG
This sequence comes from Erythroxylum baracoense, assembly GCA_025629805.1. Taxonomy (NCBI): domain Eukaryota; kingdom Viridiplantae; phylum Streptophyta; class Magnoliopsida; order Malpighiales; family Erythroxylaceae; genus Erythroxylum; species Erythroxylum baracoense. Next base: position 2,185 of record JAOTAY010077101.1, on the reverse strand, counting down.
GTAAACAAATTAACACTTAGATCTTGATTAAATTGTATATTTAGTTCAAAGCCCCTAGACATAGAATTTGTTTGTTAATGATTAGATATAACTTGTAGGATTGTGTTTAAGATTAAATTTATTTCATGAAGTCAAAGTCATTGCCTCATTATTGTATTGTGTGTTGTGTGTTTGTTGTTTCTTTTTTGCTTAAGGACAAGCAAACGTTTAAGAGTAAGGATGTTGATAATTGTGATTTGCATTGTATTTTAGGGTTTGATTTGTTAAGCATTTAGTGTTATTTTGAGTATTTAGTGTGTATTTGGGTTTCAATTGTGTTAGTTTATGTGTTTAATTATTTTTATGGGTTAGTATGAGTTTTTGAGCTTAAATGTTATATTTTTTAGGTACCTTGATGGATTTTTTAGTGTTTTAGGGTAAATGGCGAAGAACGGAGAAGTTTCGGAGAGTTTCGGGCTAAAACCACGGCCCATGATCGTGGCACAACAGGCCACGATCGTGACAAAAAGAGGCGAGCTTAAAGGACCCTAGCCAGGATCGTGCACTTTGGGCCACAATCGTGATAGAGAGCTATGTGCCAGACCACGATCATGCACTTTAGGCCACGATTGTGACAGAAAGGTTTAGGTGCTGGCCACGATCGTGGCCTATATCCAGCTGATACAGAAACTTGAGTTTCACTTGATTTTTTGTACCGTTTCGACTGCAGATTAACTTAGGGCTTCCAAGATATAAAAAGAACATTACAAGACAGAAAGAGCAGCCTTGGATAGAGTTTTTTCACATCAGTAGATTCAGAACCCTAAAGAGCTATTGAGAGATTCGAGGGAGGAGACGAAGAAAGAGAGACGCGGAGACGAAGCTTGATGAGAAATACTTCCCAAAATCGGTGCTTTCCTGTCGTCGCTGCCTCCACGAGTCTGTTCCGAGCGTATTTTTCAATTTATTTTAGTTTTGTTGATGTATGAAATTGAGATAATTGTCGAGAATGTGTTATGTCGAATGTCGATTTTTGTCTAAACTTACCTTCAGGATTTGATTATTGAGATTTATGAAAATTGATTCATTATGTTTTATTTGGGTTATTTTGTGATTCAATATCTGTTCTTAAGAATTTGGCAACAAATTAAGAGGGTGAGCCGAGTGAATATTATCAACTTGGGCTAACGAGAGTTAGGTAAATTGATAGATAAGAATTAAATCAAGCCAGTGAAATCATGTAACGAGAGATTGAGCATAGCTTCCATGTAGGTTAACCGAAAATTTTAGAACTAATTTAGGTTTTGGGTCAATTATGAATTGAGAAATCACAATTTCATAATTTAAATTAGGGATTATTAATTACGGTTTAAAGATTATAACTTGAGAGAGAGTAATCCACCATAGGACTGTCTAGACCCAGTAACTCGATAATTGCATAATTGATTAGATTTTCAGTAATTTTGGATTAAACCCTCTCTCTCAATTGATAGTATAGCGCCCCCTTACCGTAGGGTACACACCGGGATGCCCGAAGGTCATTCCGGTACATATCCTACGATAAGGGTAGGCTACCATTGATCGCTACATTCACTTCACATGGCATCATATCATTATTCACTTATAAAGCATCATAAGAAAATCACAATATTTTAAAAATCTAACTTTTTCCTCATTTCATTTTACAAAACTGCAAGTCTACATTGTGTCCTTCAACTTTTACTACATGCACATCATCAACCTAGTACAAAAGTTTTACATGAAAGAGGAAAATATTTATACAATCTAGCTAAGCGGTCCAAAAATCCTAACTGACTGACCTTTGAGTCATGACTTCTCTTGCCAAATCACAATCCACATGGCTGGTAGAGCCTCTCAGTAGCTAAAGTTGTCTCTCGGTCCTGAAAAGATAACGTTGCAATTTTGGTGAGTTTTGCAAACTCAATGAGGTAACCATCATCGATGGTTTACTCAATTCATGCATCACATTATCACACATAACATATATCACATTATATCACATACACTAGATCAACCATGTCACGTTGTACATTTAACACTTATAATCATATATATATCATACATCAACAATGCATATGATGCTGGAACCCCTCCCTGGGGGGGTCACAGGCCCGACGTCCTACGTGACATCTGGACGCGTTCCCACGAGGGAGGGATTCCCCACCAGTGATACTTAAAACGAACA
>JAOTAY010077007.1:0-16452 GCA_025629805.1 Erythroxylum baracoense | reverse complement strand
GAGCATCATGAACTTCATCAAGTTCAACTTTGCTCCCACTGTCTTCTCTTAGAAGAAACTCTTTCTCTAAAAAGACAGCATGTTTGAGACAAACACCTTTTGCTCTAAAGCATTATAGAATTGATATCCAATTGCTTCCTTAGGATATCCTATAAACAGACATTTATCAAATTTTGCTTTAAGTTTTTCTGATTGAATCGGCTTCACATAAGCTAATCAACCCAAAAATTTCATATGAGAAAGATAGGACCTTTTGTTAGTCCATATCTCATATGGAGTAACTTCAACTGTAAGGCCCTGGAAACACAATAATTGGTTGCTTGAATTATGACTAGGCTTTGTATTATTTTGATATGTTTTAAGTCTTGTATTAGGTAATATCCGCATATCCTTCTAAAGGGTCTGTGGGTGTTACATCAATTGCCTTTGAAGGGACTTTGTTTGTCACATAAACATTAATCTCAAGTGCATAACCCCAAAAGGATTTCAGTAGATCTGCTAAGCCCATCATCAACCTTACCATGTCTAACAAGGTTCGATTTCTCCTTTCAACCACACCATTATATTGTGGTGTATAAGGTGGAGTCCACTGGGATACTATACTATTATCTTCGAGACAAGTTAGAAATTCCTCGTTTAAGTATCACCACCTCGATCTGATCAAGGTGTCTTAATACTTCTATCCAGTTGTTTCTCTACTTTATGTCTAAATTGTTTGAACATTTCAAACGCTTCAGACTTGTATCTTATTGATACATATACTCATATCTTGAATAATCATCGATAAAAGTAATGAAGTACACAAAACTACCTTTGACATGAATGGACATCGGACTACATACATCAGAATGTATTAAGTCTAATAACTCATTCATTCATTCACCTTTTCCTTTAAAAGGTAATTTAGTCATCTTGCCTAACAAGCAAGATTCACATGTGTCATATGATTCATAATCAAATGACCCTAGGCGACCATTCTTGTGTAGTTTAATTATACATTTCTTACTTATATGGCCAAGTCGACAATGCCATAAGTATGATGATTTTAAGTTATCTTGTTTTTGTCTTTTATTGTCATTGATATTTGAAATTGGATTGGACATATCTAATATGTAAATTCCATTGCACAATGTAGCATACCATACAACATTTCATTCAACATAATTGAACAAACATTGCTTGAAAAAGTTAAATGAAATCCCATTTTATTAAGACATGAAATAGATACAATGTTTTTAGTCACAACGGGTATATAATAACAATTTTCTAAAAATAACTCTAGGCCACTAGGAAGATACAAAACATATGTCCCTATAGCTAATGCAGCAACTTTTGCTCCATTTCCCACACGTAGGTCCGTCTCTCCCTTCTTGAGCGGTCTACTATCCCTGAGACCCTGCATATTAACACATATATGTGAGCCACATCCGGTATCTAATACCCAAATGTTATGATCAAAAATAACATTAACCTCATTGACAAATATCTCACCTGAAGTAGACGATGGGGCATCTAATGCCTTCTTCTGCTTTAATGACTCAAGATAAGCTTTGCAGTTCCTCTTCCAATGTCCTTCCTTGTTACAATGGAAGCATATCCCCTTGGTGTTATCTCCTTTGCCTTCCTCTTGGTTACATCTCCCACTAGCTTCTTGGACTTCTTCTTCTTCTATTGGTTCTTTCAAGAATCAGAAGCAGAGACCACCAACATCACAGCTTACTAACCTTCTTGACAGTTTGCTCAGGTGTTTTGAACAGATTAATCAGCTTAGGAATCGTGGTGCATATTTGGTTCATTCGATAATTAAGCACAAACTGTGAATAACTATTGGTCAAACTAGTCAGAATTAAGTCTATACTCAATTTATGATACATAATGAAACCCAAACTGGCTAATTTCTCAATGTAGCCATTCATCTTCAGCGCATACTGCACCGGAGATGATCCTTCAACCGTCTTTGAACTGAGAAGCAACCTCGAGATCTCGAACCTTTTAGACCGAGCTTGCTCATCAAAAAGTTCCCTTAAATGGTAGACTATGGTATGAGCATCCACAGCCTCATGCTACTTTTGTAGTTCTGGAGACATAGAGGCCAGCATTATACAGCTAGCCAACTCGCTATCATCCAGTAGCTTCTTGAAAGCTCTCTGATCTTCATCAAATGCATCGACAGCAGGGGGATCGATAAGTGGTTCATCTAGGACATATTCTAGTTTTTCATATTTGAGAACAATTCTCAAATTCTGTAGCCAATCTAAGAAGTTGGGTACTGTGAGTTTGTTGGTATCTAACAGGGAGTGCAAGTTAACATTAGAAGACATTGTACAATTCGATAACATAGAAGAACGAGAGAAAACGAGAGAAAGTGTTAGAATGTACACTTAATGCATATCTATAAGGACTTTAATAACATGCATTATAGGTACCACTATTCTTATTAAAATCCATATCACTCACTATGAATTCGAGAAAACTTATAGTTTTCTTAATGGGTCAATATCCGATATCACCAAAAATAACCTTGGGTTTGCCCAACAAGCCACCTTAGGTCAATTGGTAGGTATCATTCATAACAATTGTATTCATTTATGCAACTATCGACCTATGCCATCAACTGTTGATTTAACACACTCATTGGATTATCAACTCTTGAATTATATACATCCCATGTATATAACCCAACTTCGCCTCTATCCACATTAACCTTGGGTTTGTCCAACAAATCAACGCTTCCATTAAGGAGCAACCTATTATTCTAAAAATCTAATTTCCATGGTTTGAACACATTCATGTAGAGCGGGCTTGGGTTTGCCTAACAACCCAACTCTAAAAGAACTCTGGTTCTTGCCATATCAATGGAAGACGTAAGTCCTAATATTTTGGTTAAGGGATTTGTCCACTGGTCTCATCAATACTTAAATGATCTTGATTATGTCTATCATATATACGTTTAGATTATGGATAACTTAAGTGAATTGAGCATATGTCCATAACTACCCTTAATGCATGTATCACACAAAGAAGGTTTAAATTTAGGTTGTGACTTGACTATGCATCCAAAGGTTGTGATTCGATTCAACTCTTGAACCTAATTGGGTACTAGTGTTAGTCTTGGCTAATCTGAATTATGAATGTGACTCGATTAGGAACCCTAAAATTAATTATTTTGATGTTTAGATTAAACACTTTAATCCTAGTTTATGAGCCTCTTTCTAGTCACACTAGAAATGTTATGCTCCATTTGGATTAATTCTAAATTAGTCCCTAGGTTTTCCAAAATTCCTGTACATCAATTAGTCATCTATAATATCCCTGGGTCATCTCAAATTTATCCAAAACAATTTCAGCACTAGCCAAAATTATCTTGATGGCCAAAATTGTCAAGATAAATAAGTTAATCTATTAGACACTAAAGAGGCCGATTTGATGTTTGGAAACTTTTTGGAACCATAATTTTAAGCACATGCATTAAGCATGTTATTATCATCAAAATAATATATTTCTTATCACATAAGAACCTTATTCAGGTCTCATAAGCGAAATACATACATTATAAGTCATTTAGTAAGTCAACTCCATCAACTTTTCAAAAAGTTGATCAATGCTGACCTTGACTTGATTTATTAATTGAATCAAATTCAATTAATTCTGAAAAAATTCCAGAGTGTTATACACATTCTATGTGTATCTAATAAAAAATTATAAAACCTAATTCTTAGGAATTATTTATTAATAAATAGAAAATAGCCAACACATCATATGTGTAAGACACTTGTCACATTACTTTTAACACTAGTCAACCATTACATCATGCATGCATAAGATAACCACTTTAACAATAAGTGTCATGCATCTCATACACGTGGCAACATCTCATCTTCCATATTTATGCACAAAATTTATAAAAACAATTTTTATAAAAATTAATATGGAATTTTCATGCATGCATGTTCTTCACATTTCCAGAATTTCTAGAACTTTATACATGCGTCAAGCTGAAACTAAATTCGTAATAAAATAGTAAATGACATTCAATTGCATTTTCCTTCTGCAAAAACATAATATAACATCCTATAAAAATTTTTATCAAAGAAAAACAGAAATAAATTTCTAGAATTAATAAGAATTTTTCAAAATCAGCACATGCAATCAGTTTTCTAGAAAATCCCTAAAATCAACATATGAATAGTCTGGATATAAATTCGAAATAAAATAGCAAATGACATTCAATTGCAATATCCTATTACAAAAACACAATTTGACATCTTATAAACATTTCTATGAAACAAAAATAGAAAAACAATGTCTCTACAATTTACACGAAGTTTTTCAAAATAACATGCAATTCAGTCACAACCCAGTAAACACTTTGCACATGTTCAATACATCATCTATTACAAGCACAAACAAGCTCTGATACCACAGTTTGATTTTGCCATGGTTGTATGCATCATATGCATGCGTATGTAGTAGAAGTGTCAGAATTAAGATTCTGACGCCATGACAACCCGAAAACGACAAAATCTATCATGCATGCAAAGATATGTATAAAAGAACATGAAATGTAAACATTTTACCTTGTGTATCTCCTCCTTTCTTGTGTTCTTCTCCTTGTTTGGGTTGTTGCAAACACCAAACCCTTCCTTGATCTCCAAGAACACACAAAGATGGAAGAAGAAACAATGTATAGGGGTTATTTGAGCACCAAACTAGATGAGTTCTAGTAGATGCTTAAGATGATGGGAAGATAGGTCAAGAATCTTGTTGCATACACTTTGATTCATGCAACAATTGCATGAATTACAAAAGCAAGACTCAAAACACCTTACTCTTACTTTAAAACTCTTCTAAAACCCTTTCTCTATCACTTAAGTGTGTAAAAAATGAAGGAAGCTCGTGTACTTAAGTGAAGAACTCACTTATATACCATTTCGTGACTTTGGTCACTATCGTAGCCTTACTAGCCACGATCGTGCTATGTCTCGCCTTCAGCCACAATCATGGCCCTTTGAGGCACGATTGTAACTTACTTAAATAGGCCATACACACTTGTTTTTCATTCGATCTTTTATGCAAGTGACTCTTAGGTTCTTGGTTATTTTAGGCACTTTAATTAACTCTTAATTCAAACACATCATGAAGGGTTTCATGATGCCTATTTGCCAGAATATAAGTGAATTAATACACAAATTCTTTGATAGTTAATTATCTAACTTATGAATATTTCCATAGATAATTACTGTTCAGTTCATCCTGTCACCATATTATAACCCACTTGGTTAGGAGTATGGGCTATGTGTCAACTCTCACTAGACTGACTATGTCACATCTAGTCCAAGTGATGTTAGTTCTTGTCCTGGAATCTCATTACCCTATGTGTCATTGAAGACTCTCTTCATGACACATAATTTCTCTAGCTAGAGACTCCCCAGTGGGTATCATCTCCTTCTATCAGGAGTGGTGAATCCTTTATTGGCTGGAAATCACCTTCAAATACAAATAGTTATACCCAATCACCACCCTAAGAGCAACTTCATCTTGAGATAACAAGGAATCATGTCAAAGCATATGATTTATATCTAAGATATCCTTGAGTACCTCAAGTCTAAGGATATTTGCACCATTGGTATGATGAGTTTAATCATTGACATTCGATAGATCATCCATATGATAATCTTATAGTAGGTCATCTGATGTACTTACTACCCTAAGTAAGCATTCACATATTAACTCTAAACATCTCATGCTTACAGTTTAAAAGATCCACTGCTTGATCAAATCAAGGAGTATAATATGTGCTAGTCTGTTTGGATTAATAATTTCCTATCTTATTAATCCTATAACTGGGGATTATTTAGATATTAACATAATTACATATGATAGGAATCTCATTATCATGATTCATTATGATTTCCTTCATGCTATATTTTGTGTTATGGACTTCATTAATTTGATTTAAGATCAATATCAATTCATATACAAATGAATATCAAATTAATGAAAAAATGCCTTTTCTCGTTATTAATCAAAATAAAGTTTGTACAATAGTGCTAAAGGTGATTGCCTTTAGAGCACTACTCTAACATAAGAGACATCAAGCCAACATCCATTCTTATCCAACTTGCAAATCAATTCATCAAGAGGCCATTTGGGGTAGTGGAAGGTGTTCTGGTAAATTGGATAAATTTATAATTCCTGTTGATTTTCTTATGTTGGATTTTGAAGAAGATAGGAATTGTCCATTAACTTTAGGTAGGCCCTTTATGAATACTGGTATGGCATTAGTTGATGTGCATGATAGAAAACTAGTTTGAGAATTGATGTTGAGCAAGTTGAATTCAATATGACTAAATCTTTGAAGAAGCTAGTGGATAGAAGTGCGTGTATAAAGATTGATGTTGTGGATGATTGTATGGAGGATGCTGAAGAGGAAGTTGAGGAAATTGTTAAAGTGCATAGGGATGAGAGTATGAGCGAAGAGGAATTGTGTGAGGAGGCTAAGTAAGAAAAGTTAAAGAGAACGGATGCACCCACACGGTACTCCATTGTAAAGCCACCCACTGTAAAACTAAAGCCCTTACCTTCCCACCTAAGATACGCATTTCTAGGTAAGGACCATACCCTACCTATCATCATTTCCAACCAATTGGATTTTGAGCAAGAAGAGAAAGTGGTAGAGACCATTAAGAAGAGGATGACAGCCATCGGGTGGAAATTTTATGATATTATGGGGGTTAGCCCCAATGTGGTAATGCATAGGATTAACCTTGAAGAAGGATGCAAGATAGTGAGAAAGAGGCAAAGAAGGTTAAATCCAAACATGCAAGAGGTTGTGAAGAAGGAAGTGGTGAGGCTTTTAGATGCGGGTATTATATAACCAATTTTAGATAGCGAGTGGGTGAGTCCGATGCAATATATGCCTAAGAAGGGAGGCATGACAATGACAAAGAATGAAAAAGGTGAAAAAGATTTCCACTACGATCATCATAGGTTAGAGAGTGTGCATTGACTATCGGAAGCTCAATTTGGCTTTTATTGACCAAATGATTGAGAGGGTAGCTGTCCATTTTTTTATTATTTTCTTAATGGATATTTAGAGCACAATTAGGTGTTCATATACCCACAAGACCAAGAGAAGACTATTTTCACTTATCCTTATGGGACTTTTGCTTATAAGAGGATGTCTTTTGATCTATGCAATACACCAGCCACATTTCAAAGGTTTATGATGGCCATCTATGTAGATATAAATGAAGACTTCATGAAGGTATTTATGGGTGAATTCTCTATTTTTGGAGACTATTTTGATCATTGCTTGTTTAATTTAGATAGAGTGTTATAAAGATGTGAGGAGTCTCATATAGTATTGAACTATGAGAAGTGTCATTTCATGGTCTAAAAGGAGCTATTTTTGGCCATAATATCTTATGAAGGGGGATTGAGGTAGATCGAGCTAAGACTGAAGTGATTAAAAATCTCCCACTTCCTACCAACATCAAAGGTATCCGAGCATTCCTTATTCATGCAAGTTTCTACAGACGGTTCATCAATGACTTTTCTCTTATTGCTAGACACTTGACTCACTTGTTAGTTAAAGATGTGTCTTTTGTGTTTGATGATGATTATTTAGATGCTTTCAATAGGTTAAAGAAGGAACTTACAATAGCACTTATTTTGACATCGTCGAATTAGTCATTTCCCTTCGACATCATTTGTGATGTAAACGACCATGCCATTAGTTGTGTACTCAAACAATTGAAGGAGAAGAGGCTACATGCAATTTACTTCAATAGTAAGACCTTGACAGGAGCACAATTGAACTACACCGCACTGAGAAAGAGTTCCTTGAATTTGTATTTGCATGCAAAAATTTTCATTCTTATCTTTTGGGCTCACAAGTTATTGTTTTTACAGATCATTCGGCGTTGCGTTATCTCTTTACAAAGAAGGATGTCAAGGCTAGGCTAATCGGACGGGTGCTTTTGGTCCAAGAATTCAACATTGAGATTAAGGACAAGAAAGGAGCAGAAAAATGTTGTAGCAGACCACCTATCGAGACTTGAAGGGGTACAAAATGAAGAGGATGAGGAAGTTGAAGAGCATTTTCCTCACGAGGCCTTAATGATGATAGAAAATCCTTTTCTTCCTTAGTTTGCAAATATTGTCAATTATCTTTCAAGTGGTATTCTTCCCCCTAATCTTTCACATCAACAACGAAAGTGGTTCTTATTTCAGTGTTCTCGCTATATTTGGGATGAACCTGTGTTATATAAAATATATGTTGACAGTTTGATTCGCAAGTGTGTCCCTGAAGATGAAATGCCTGAAGTTTTAACTCAATATCATAGTTCAGTTTATACAGGACACTATGGAGCAAACAAGAAGGCCGCTCATAATTTCGAGCGTGGATTCTACTAGCTAAAGTTGTTTAAGGATGCCTGAGATTTTGTATTGTGTTGTGATAGGTGCAAAAAAGTGGGCAATATTTCAAAGAGAGATGAGATGCCACTTCAAACATCATGGAGGTGGAGATGTTTGATGCGTGGGGCTTAGATTTCATAGGACTATTCCCATCTTCCCTAGGTAACTCTTATTTATTGCTTGGAATCGATTATGAGTCTAGGAAGGTCGAAGTAATAGCTACTCTAACAAATGATAGCAGGTGGTGTAACGGTTCATCAAGAAGATCTTTATTAGATTTTGGATGCCTAGAGCTATCATAAGTGATGGAGAGAGTCACTTTTACAATAAGCCCTTTGAGGATCTTCTGAGGAGATATAATGTTCATCATAGAGTGGCAGCCCCTTACCACCCACAAACGAGTGGCTAAGTGTAAGTGGTGAATAGAGAGTTGAACAAAATTTTGGAGAAGGTGGTGAACAATTCAAGAAAAGATTGGGCTTTGAAGTTGGATGACACATTGTGGGCATACAGGATGACTTTTAAAACTCCCATAGGTACAACACCATATCGATGGCAAAGCTTGCCATTTACCATTGGATTTGGAGCATAAAGCTCATTAGGCAATTAGAAAATTGGACATGGTTTTGAAGTTAGTAGGCACGAAGAGATTTTTACAACTTTATGAATTAGAAGAGTTAAGGTATGATGCATATGAAAATGAAAAGTTTTACAAGGAAAGGGCTAAGAAGTGGCATGATGCCTACATCAAGAAGAAGGAATTCAAGGTGGGGACTTAATGCTTTTGTTCAATTCACGACTTTGGTTATTTCCCCAAAAGGTCAAGTAAAGATGGAGTGGCCCCTTCAAGGTTATTCAACTATTTCCCGATGGAGCTTTGGAGTTGGAAAATAATAAGGGTGAAACTTTTAAGGTTAATGAAAATAGGTTCAAGCTATACTTTGAAGGGCCATTCTAAACATTAAACTTTTAAGGTTAATGAAATTTTTGGTGTTCTCCTTTTCACATTAAGGATAATGTGTTGTTCAAGTGTGGAGAGGTAGTCTTTGCATTTATGTTTGCATGCCATTTGGGATTCATGTTAGGTTGTTAGTATTAGGTGTGTCATTTCCCTTACATTTGAATCTACTGTGATGAATGTGTTTCCATAAGATTTTATCATGCTAGTTGGAATGAGATTAAATGCATGCATCAATTTAAATTAGGATACTTATGTGGAGAGTGAACCATATGGAGTGATGAAAGTATTTGGCTGTATAAGCTTACTCAGAGCTTGACACTTGGGCAATGAGGTAGTGTATAAAAGCATATGGAATTTCATTTGAGCCTATATGAGGAATTAAGCCTTTATGACTCCATTTTACAGTCATTTCATTTCCTTGTTTTTGTGATGCTTCCTTAGGTAATTACCTTCAAAACCTGCTTTGAATTGGTTTAAATCTAGTGGATGCATGCTAGATAGAAGTGATTAAGGCCCTTTTTGTTTTAACCTTTAGTTTAAATGACCTACCCTTTTATTATCACTTGCTAGCCCTGTTGATCCTTTAACTTTTTGTTTCTTGAAATCATCCCATTTTAAAACCCACAACCCATTAGCTTGCCCAATCACAAGTTAATAGAGTGCTAAGTGATACTTTAGTTTGAGATTTTTTTTGCTACGATTTTTTTCCTTTCTAAGATGCTTTGAGCAGGTTTTAGTACTCTACTCTTAGAACACATTGCTTTTTTTTTCATTGTTTCTTTATTATGATAAAAAGATAGAAAATAATAATATCAAATAATAAAAAGGAAAGAAAAGAAAAGGTAATAACATATAGTAGCATAAATAAGTGCGGAGTAGTAGTCATATCCATTTGTATATCTCAGAAGTTTATCTTTGTCATCCCTTTGTATACTTAGTACTTTATAAATGCTTTTGATAAGCCCTAAAACCTTTTGACCCACCTTAACCCTAGCTTCATTACAACCTAAAACAAAGTCCTTTTGATCTATCTTAGCATGTAATCATTTTGGAGGAGAATTGGTGTATTCGCAAGCCTATGATAGTGTGGTTTCCTATAGGAAGTTTAAGCGAAACACTAACCATTGAACACTTTAGAGAAATGAGTGAAATTCGTAAGGAAGGTCCGTTTTATGTTTATAACTTTGAGTGATGGTTTCATAAGTTGAGTTTGCTTTATGTGCACTAATGAAAATTAGTCATAATGAATGTAGTAGCTTGACAATTGAGTTAGCCAAAGTTTGAGAGATTGCATGCTTTAAGCTTTCTGAAAATGAAATGATAAAATTTTATTTGTTATATTTTATTTTTTCTTAAGGACAAGCAAATTTTTTTGTGTGAGGATGTTGATTGTTGTAGATTGCATCGTGTTTTAGTGGGTAGTTTAGTGTGTATTTAGTTGTTAATTTGATTATTTAGTGAGTGTTTAGGTTATAATTATGCTAGTTTGTTAAATTCGTGTTTAAAGTGTTTTATGGGTTAAAGCATGCTTTTGAGCTTAAATGTGGTGTATTTGAGGTACTTTGATGAGTTTGCTAGTGTTTCAAGGCTAATATCAAAGAACAATGGAGTTTCGGAGGAGACTCAAACTAAAACACAAGCCCACAATTGTGGCAGGCAAGCCACGATCGTGATAGAAGCACCAGGATTGACCTACAATCGTGGCAGGTAAGCAGGCCATGATCGTGACAGAGAGCTTACTCAAAGGCAAGACTGCGTCATGTAGGCCACGATCGTGTGCAACATTGGTACAAATGCGGGGACACTTCCAAACTTAAGTTTTTAAGGGACATTTCAGTCTTTTCGGACCCCCTAAAAAATCTTAGGTGACTAAAAGACAAAAAATTAAAAAGCCTTCCTTACACATATAGATATTTGGCAGCCACCATTCACGATTCATTGACCATTCATGCAAATCACAAGCTCCCAGGTGCAAAACGTGAGAATCAAGACTGATAATCAAAAGCTTCCATCAAGCTTCCATTTTTCAAATTTTCAGATACAAAAAAGGAAGAAAGCTACCATTGTATTTGTTTTATTTTTGTCTTTTTTAGTATGATTTTTATTCTAGAGAATATGGATATGATTGAACTTGTTCCTATTATGAGTGGTTGAATTTAATGTACATATTACTTTTAAATTACTTGTTGAACTCCTACTTTGTTGTTTTGAATGAATGAATGCTTTTAATAAATGTTGTGTTTAAACCTTACAATATATTAAGAAATTGAGTTGGGTAAATTGTGTAGGACTGCATGATGAGATTTGGCACCTATAAAGCTGCATTTGTTAAGTTAATTTATTAGTTAAATAGAGATATTGACCAATTAATTGATTACCTACAAGATAGCGTCATAACTAGTTAAATTGGTGGACTAATTTTGTAGATTAAGACATTCCATAGTCATTTCCATTTAATTTGGCTAGGGATATTTGATTACACCTTGAAAGAGGGTGATTGAAACATTAGGACATCTTAGGTGAGGCATAATTCAATCAACAAGGTAGGAGGGAGACAAGATAAGGAAAACGTGATCTCTAATCTTTAATCTTGAAATCAAAGTTTCTGCACTTTTGTTACATTAATTGTTCATTGCTGGTTTGTTTGATTTAGTTTATATTTCAGTTTTTATTATTTGAATTTGAATCTTAAACAAAGCACATCCTAAATTAAGTGGTACCTAAGAACAATCTCTGTTGGATAATATCCGCTTGTTACTACAAGTAACGACCTGTATACTTGCAGTTTTTAGCGTAAAATAAGTAGTTTTTTTTTGCATTCAACACTATACATGTTATATATTTATTGGTTAGTTCATATAGTATTTTCGAAGAAGTTATAAAAGGAAATTTAAAACCTTCTTAGTACCTCAGGATAGATGCAACGCAAAAAAAATTGCTTCTACTTGAAGAACAAAGGACTGTGCGTGTTGTAAGAGGTAAGTGTTAGCTTATTGACTTTTTATGAAAACCTCACTTAAATCCATTCGAATTTTTGTGTATTAAAAAAACTTATACTCAAAAAAGAAAGGAAAATAGGAAAAATATATAGAATAAAAAATATTTAAAGAATATATATTGTGTATTTGAATATGAGTTTTTCTGGACCAAATCTATCTTGTCTTTACCATGAACTCTCTTCCTCGGTTAACAATATTTTTAGTTTTACCAATATCCTAGGGTTTTTTAATTTTCTTTCTCCCTTATAGAGGAAATAAGGTAATTAGGTATTATGTTATATATGTTTCTATATTAGAACTTCTTTTAATGACCTATGCATTTTCTTATTATTTCCAATTGGATGATCCATTAATTCAATTAATAGGGGGATTATAAATGGATTATTTTTTAAAATTTTACTGGAAATTTGGAATAGATGGATTTTCTCTATGACCAATTTCTCTAAGAAGATTTATCACCACTTTAACAACTTTAGCGGCTTAGCCGATAATTTGAGATTCTTGACTATTCTCTTTTTTTAATGTTAGCAATGTATAATGGTCAAATATGATTACTTTCTTCTCAAGATCTTTTACTTTTTCATCATACAGGAATTAGAATTAATTTCCATTCATCTACCTCTAGCTATATGGAGAGAAAGAAGTGACTATATTCAACTATAAAGTTGATTTTTTATAATTTCAAAAGCTCTGTTTTTTTTATTACTTTGAGCTTTAATATATGGTTTTAATGAACAAAGAATCCATTTTGCAATATTAACCAGTCAATCATATCCTATAACTTTAGAAATATTATTATATATTGAATTTCTTAATGCTTTTGTTGTCAGATCACTTATTATACCTTTATGTATGGTTGCTAGAAACCTATGGGGAAGCATATTACAATACTTGTATGCTTCTAGTTGGAATCTATTAAAAATGGGCAAGTATGGATTGATTCAAATCAATATGGAATTATTGTACCACACTCATTCGATATTTTCTGCCTGGTTAATAATATTAGGTGTACTGTAATGGCAAATAGTCTATGCAACTTTAACATCCCCTAGGCAACACAATTTTTAAAAAAATGAATAGTTTACTCTTCTGTATCTCATGTGGGTTTTATAATTATAGGAATTTGTTTCATAAGCAATATAAGACTCAAAAAAGCCATTTCACAAATAATATCACATAGTTTTATTAGTGTTGCATTGTTTTTCTTGGCAATGACAAGTTTTTTAAAATACAAATAAATAAATAAATATCATTAACAAAGCCAAAAAAAGGTAGTCAGATAGGTACAAGATGATAGATACAATAAAAAGCGAGACTATGAGGTTGGATATCCAATCCTTGTAGTAAAGGTAGAACATAAACCCAGATTAGTCCTCTGTGATCAAACAGAAAGTCCTATTAGTAACTATATATTTGTCTGAGTGAACATCCCTAAATATTCTTTAATTTCTTTCAATCCATATCTAGTATATTTAATAAGTTACAGTTAGACTTAGGCACTTCTTGTCCTTATCAATCTTTTTATAAAGATTTGGCAGGAAAGATTTGTGACAAAATATGTCTTACTTATCTTAATAAAAAGGATGGAATGGCTATTATAGTGTCAAAATTACTCATGGCATTTAGTATCTTATGATTAGCCTCCCTTGTATTGCCAAATAAGGGCAATTTTGTTTTATTAAATTGTTAGTTTTTATTGGAATAATTATTGAACAAAATTTTCTATTAATACCAAAAATACTTATTGCTTTTTTAATGGTAGTTGGCATGATATTAACTCCAATTTATTTCTTATCTATGTTATGCTAAATGTTATATGGACACAAGTTGTTTTAATGCCTCTAATTAGTAATGTTTTGAAGTGGGACCTTGAGAGAATTTTATTTCTATTGTTATCCTTCTTCCTATAATGGCAATTGGTACTTATCCAATTTTAATGCTATCATTATCTATTGACAAGGTCGAAGTTATTACATCAAAAAAAATTTATAGGTAATTTTTTGAATTTTATAGGATTATAAATAAAAAATAAAAAAAATCCTATATTTAAAAAATATAAATCATTATATAATAAAATTTTCCTTTTCAAATTTCAGTTAAAAAAATGAATTGGAACAAGATATGTTTGGCATTTGTGAGAACTTTTTAAATCAAGTAATATCATGATTCAAAACGTTCTTAATGTTTTTCCAAAACTTTGATATATATTTCAAAAGTCAAAGCTTATTATACATATATACGTCTTGTGTTGTCCTATCTTTCTATTAATTAGACTCTAGCTTCAATTTTAATTAGATGTCAATGTAAATGAACCTTAACTATAAAATCCCATACCTAAAAAATTAAGTCCAAAATAGAATATCCAAATTATAAGAAAGCTGATAGAGGCGATAATTGTATAATTGAAATCGTTACAATTTTTATTTATTTCTATTATAGTATGACAATAAATCGCAAATATGTTCCAAGTAATAAGAGCCTAAGTTTCTTTTGTGTCCCAATTCCAATATGATCCCCATGTTTCATAAGCCTAGACTGCTTATAAGAGAATACCTACAGTTAAAAAGATAAACCTTATACTAAGAATATGATAACTCCACTAGTCTAATTGTTGAATCAACTAAAACCTATAATAAATCCTAGAACAAAACAAAAAGGAAGTATTACTTAAAACTTTGCTTCTTTCCAACATATATTGGACCTCACCAAAGGAAAATGAACTATTTAATAAATTATTATTTTATCAAAATTTTTTGTGACGTTTCAAAATGTAATTACTAGATTTGCTAACGATGATAATGATCTACATAAAAGAGCAACATAGCATAATATCATCATACTTACATGCCTCATTCGCCACTGGGATTGAAGTGCAGGTACTAGTATTTCATATTAATGCATGTTAGTTAAAAGACTCGAAATCGTAAGGCATTAACTAAAAAAAGTTATTTGGTAGAATTAATATGCTTAATTTTTTACACTTTTAAAAGTACATAATTATATTAATAATGGAGAAACCCATGAAAGTAAGATTAATTATTCATATAAATTAATTAATGATAAATGTCCTTAATAATCCAAAGAGTAACTAATAATTTTGTCATGCAAAAAAAGAAAAAGTAGTTAATACCTTTTTGTCTAGCAAATTCATCGAATAATATAGTTATAAAATGAATTGTAATTATAACTGAAATGACTAGAAAAGATATATAAGTTAAAATATGTTCTAAAGTCAAAAATATCATTTTTTTAATTTAAAAAATAAAAGAAGAGGGCATCAATTATATGGAATTGAAATCAAGAATTGAATTTATTATAAGATATTATAGTACTTATTGTGTTTTTTGAAAATTAAAAGACGTTTATACTGTCACTCACACTCAATCCAAGATGCTTTAGCACTGTTTCTTAAGAGCAACATGTCAACCAATTTCATCATAACAGCTCGCTCGAAATAATAATAAGTTATTTTTATTCAATCGTCAAACTTGAATGAGTCAATTCAATGGAATAATTTTTAGTAAATATACAAATTATTAAGAAATGTGCAAATTAATAAAAAATTCCTTTCATTATTTTTAAATAAGGATTTGAATGTTTCCTATAAAAACACTTAAAATAACAATCTTTATTCTGAACTTATTATGATTTAATGCAACATTTTAGTTAGTTTTATAAGGGTTTTTTTTGTAGTTTAAACTCTTTTACAAAGAAACTTCTATAAATATAAATAAAAATAGAAAGTTCTCAGTATTCTAATTTCACTACTACTTGGGATTTATAGAAAGATTATTGTATTAATTATTATGATTTGGCAAACCAATCAGATATTGATCTATATAAAAAAATTCAAGTTTTGTTCGCTTTTTTTTTTAAAAAGCTTTTTAATTTGATATCTACCTTGGTTCATCTTATGTCCCAAGCATATGATGTAAAACTGATGCAATAGATCATTTAAAATTTATCTAGTTTTGATCTAGAAAAATGTAAAGGCATGTGGTCGGGTCGGTCGTGCTGGGCCCGAGCCCAGTCGCAATGACCCACAGGCCGATCGGTCCAATCTTCAAAGAT
>JAOTAY010076996.1:0-16452 GCA_025629805.1 Erythroxylum baracoense | reverse complement strand
TATTATTGTTGTAGCATCAATTGCTTCTTGAAAATATGGTGAATTTAAAGCATTTAAAGGAATACATGAATGATAGAACTATCTAGCCTACGCTCTTTTACGTAGCAAAACAACATCCTTATCAACCATAAAACTTTTTAGACTAGTTTGAGAATCAGGAGTAGTTCTTGGAGAAAGATAAGAATCTATGTGAATAGTAGCTTGTCTTTTTTCTTTAATACTTGTGGTGTTTCATCATCTCCAAAAGATATATCATGAGCCTCTTTATTTTACTTTTTCTTTTTTACTTGTTGCTGCAAATATTTTCCAATCATATTACATACATCAAGTGTTACTTTTTTACAAGAAGCAATATTACCTTTAACATTAGCAAGATGTTCTTTCATTCTAAAAATTCCTCCCCATTTAAATATTCTATCGTAAAATATACAGTTATATTGAATATTTCCATCAGATGCTTAAGAAGAAGAAAAATAATCCCATGCTGGATCAGACTTACCATGAGTAGAGGATGATTCCATATTCTCTATTATGATTTAACCTAAAAAGTATAAAAAATAATTGGATATACTATTGTCACGGCAAAAGCATACAACTAAAATATGACGATCAAAAGTATAAAGTTGCTCTTGTATTTATATAGTTATATATATATATATATATATATATATATATATACAATTTCTCTCCTTTTTTAAAAAATATCTTCGAATCTTTTTGAATGGTGGAGAAGTGGGTGTTAATTTAAGTTGGTCGCTTCCCTTTACACATAAGGAATCTGCACCTTATATTTACCTGTATTCTTTTTTAGAGTTATATGTAGTGAAGAGCTTTTCCTACAACTTTTTGCCTTTTATCACACATATGTCCACAGAGAGGCAAAAGAGACTACGACTACTTTAGATCTTCAGCCATAGGAGTAAACAAAATTGGTTAACACAGATAAAATTTTAATGAAGCATAAACCTAAGCTATCATCAATTACCTTTCAGGATTTATGGCTGAAGTTAAAGATTCAGTTTTGTCATTGTGTTTTCTAATGGGATCAAAGTAAAAAATCATCAAGAAACACAGATGGAATAGTAGCAAAATGGATACATAAAAGACCAATATATGTTACTCAATTATTAAACTTTGCTCCAGTAATTGCTCCACTTCAAATAGCCTAACCGAAATATTGCTAGTTTTCAAGTTTGGTGTTTTAGATCAACAAATTGAATAGTTGAAAGAGTATATCTAACCCAACTATCAAAACTAGAAGTTGATATGAAATAGAGTGCTAAATATTACAGAAAAATTAAACCAACTATTAATAGAGTGTTTATAATTTTTATAGAAAACTAATTAATCAATACTACTCCTTATCTATTAACCCTGAATAACACAGAATATGAAGTCTATATAAACTTGACAACGAGAATTAAAATTTCAATCCAAAACCATTATAGTGAACTAATCCATACAAGAGATGAGCTTGTAGAACAAAAGCAACATATTCCAATCGCTTGCTCCAATGGATGTCTTGTTATATGGTCAGATGATGCTTTCTTTTGAAGAAAAAATTACCACTCTATCCTAAGTGCCAAAACCAAAGATTGAAAGAAGATCCAAAATTAATGCAGTAATTTTACGCCTCACCTCAGATATAAAAGAATTACCAGTAACATTAAAGGAAATTACTACTCTAAAATATTTTCCTAACGATAGGTTTTTTAGTGGTAGAAACACATAGCTCGTCAAAGAACAAAAAGTAACAACATAACATAAGATGACCAAAGAAATAAACACAGATCAACAAGAGAAGCAGTAATTTCAAGAAAGAATTAAAGATGTAAACTCAAACAAGCATTTAAACTCCAACAAGCATCACAAAAACACAGAACTCTTACATGGCTCAGTTTCTGCATCTATGGGTTACTGACAGTAGCCACCTAAGGAAAGTCACAATAGTCACCCAAGGAGAGTCAGTAGTGCTCGACTTCTGCTTCTATTGGTTACATGCATCTATAGAGACAGTGAGATATGGTAAAGCGAAGATGATGATGAGAAGATAGTGAATAGGTGAGAGACACATCGATTTTTGAATGAAATCTGAGGGGTTTAGGTATATCTGTCAAACCAATTGAGAAGATGGGAAGGGTCCACTAGAAGATATGAAGGGGCTACTAGCAAGAGAGAAAGAATGAAATCTTAACTCTCTATCATCCAATCAATTGACAAAATGGTGAAGGGGAGATTGGTGAAAGATAGGGAATGAAATCTGAATCTCCAGTTGCGAAATGGTGAAGGGGCGACTGGTGAGACAAAGTATTAGGTAATTTTGTATCATCGAATTAGTCTAACCGGTTCTCTTACAAAACAGCTAGTTTTCATACTGATAGGTTATTAGTCAAAACCAAACCGGACCACTGGCCAGTTCATATTTTTTTGGTACGACCGGCCGGTCTGATCCAGTTTTCAAAACCTTGCTAAATATGATCTTCTCATATCTTCTCACTAGAGCATTTGAGTGTCTCCTCTTAACATGTCCAAGCAACCTAAGCATTGTCTCTCTTAGTTTGTCAATAATATTAGCTACCTTTAATTTATCCCTTACTATTAGATTCCTAACTTTATCTTTTTTAGCAAGGTCGCACATCTAATTGAACATCCTCATCTCTGTCACCATTAGCCTATGATTATACACTTATTTAATGGCTTAACACTTGGCCTCATAGAGCATGGTTGGCCTAATCACTAAACGATAGAATTTACTTTTAAGCTTGATTGGTATTTTCTTGTCATACAAAACTCCTAATGCACTTCTTCATTTAAGCCACCTTGATCTAATCCGGTGAACTTGTCTTCATCAATCTTTACGTTGCTTTGGATGATAGATCCTAGATATTTAAAACACTCCTTTTCTAGAATAACTTTTAAACAATCTTTACCTCCACAAAAATCCAATCTTTCACTCCACAAAAATCCTCTTTTCTTACTCCTTTTTTTTCTTTTTATCGTAAAACCTTAGAAATTTGATCAAACACAATTCAAACATGAACACTTGTTAGTGCCTATAATGCTTTACAACCATCTTAGCTTCTTTTTCCATAAATATTACAAATAACATAGGTTTGACATGGCCTTATGATGGTATAGCATGAGTCCATATTCGTCCTGTATTTCTCTAGAAAAAAAGAGAAGAAGTATAATGAACTAGTAAAGAACACAAGTTGAAAATAGTTTAAACACGACCTCATATTGGTCCCCCTATTCAAAGTATAATGCCTTGTTGGTCCCCATGTTCAAAACACAGCCCCTATTGATCTCTTTGTTCAAAACACAAATCCATCTTAGTCCCTTTATTGATGCCATATTATAATTCCTTTTTCTAAAATCATCATAAATTCATTCCAACTTAAATCAAACTTACACAAATTTGTTCATTCTTCACTAGAGAGTTAGAAAAGGGCATATAAATAAAATGTAAAGCAAATTAAGTAACAAATCCTATATATATCATTAAAAACTAGGCTAGATTATCTATAAATCATGCTAATAACATAGTGCGTTTAGAAATTATCAAATTTCTCCACACTTAAGCACTTCCTTGCCTTTAAGCAAATCACTTTCTTTACCCTCAACTTAATAAGAATCAACTTTATGAAATTATTAAACACATTAAAGATATCAATTAAGATTCTCTATTACTCATTTAATTGTAAAATTTATTGAATTGTTTGGTGTCTAAGATGGTCTTATGTTATTCTTGTGTTGCTTTAGGAAAAAATGAGACAAAAATATAATGAAATATTATAGAAAACAAGTTGATTAAGGTTTAAATTCATGTTTATACTGGTTTCTCTATTTAAAACACGTCCCCCTATTAGTCCTTATGTTAAAAACATAACCTTTTATTACTCCCTTTATTAAAAATACAGGTCTATATTGGTCCCTCTATTGATGCCATAATATAATTGTTTCTTCTAAAATCATCCCAAAATCATTATAACTCAACTTAAACTTGCACAAATTCATTTGTTCTTTATTGGAGAGATAGAAACAAGCCTGTAAATAAAATATAAATCAAATTATGTATAATATCTCATATAAATCATTAAATCTCAATGTAAATTCTTTACAAATTAGCTAAAAACATAGTTTAACTATCACTTATCAAATTTTCTCACACTTAAGTTGTTCCTTATCCTTAAGCAAATCATTTTCATTACTCTAAACTTAATAAGAAGCAACTCCAAGAAAACATTAACCATATTAAAGATATCAACCAAGATTCCCCTTAATTCATTTAACTACAAAGTTTATGAATTGTTAGATATTTAGCCACTCACATCAATCATAAATAAATCCAATTTAGTCCATAATTCTTTAAACTTTAGCTCAAACCATTCAACTTAAAGCATAAAATAAATGTACATGAGAAAGATGGTTCAACCTTTGAACATTTTCATACATCTTACTTGAACAAAAGCAAAGCACTAAATTTAAATAACATAGGAGCATTAATAAATGCATAATTGACTATACTTTTATACCCATCTTTGATGTATTTTGCTTGATATTTTATACTTTTGTCGTATATTTTGCACTTAACGTGCTTCAAGTGTGTTTATAGGTGATAATTGCCTTTATGGACTTAAAGGAGAGGAATTTAGACAAAAACATGGGTAAAATGAAGAATCAACAAATTTAAAGGAATGCACGGTCGTGCATTATAATGGTGTACTTTCCTATGGACAGGCACTATTATGATATCCAATGAATTCCGATTATGCACGGTTTGATGCATGGTCGTGCATCTCGCAGAACATTAAATTTTATGATAAAAAGACATTTTCGGTGGCATTTGAAAGGAGGAGACTTTAGGAGCTGATTTTCATACGTGGAGTTAATCTCAAGGGATGATTTTGGTCTATAGAAGTGGAAAATATGAAGAAATCATCGATATATCCCTTAGAATATAAGATCATACCCCTACATTGCAAGAATACTCGATAAAAGACAATCAGGGATATTTAGAATTATGAACCCATTGTTTTCTATATGTTTTCCTTTCAATTTATGTTTGATCTCGTGTTTCGATTCTGTGTAACTAAACATCCAATTAGTGTTTAGATTAGATTAACTATATTTCAATACCTTAACATGTGTTGACTTTTCTATTAATTCAAGTGATTGATTGATTTGTTATGATCCAATTACTTGTTTTATTTATGTTATAGTGTTTTGAAATATTAGATCATAATTTGATTTCGTATGTATAGATTGAGAAATCCTAGGTTTGAATAGATCCATGGTACTTGGAAAGATTTGATTGCAACTGTAAAGATAGGTTGACATAAATCTTCTAGATTAGGGTCAAACCTAATAAAGAGACTTATAAATTGGTAACGTAATCTTATAAAATGTAACTTGAGTAATTCGGTTAGAAACCTTAGGATTAGTTATTAGTAGATTCAAGGTCAGTTACTAGCATACCATAGGAGTCTCCAAGGTTTAATGAATCATTAAAAATTGCATGATAAAAGGTCAATCTATTAAGGGCTTAGGGGGACTCGAAACCTAGATATTAATTATTCAATATAGATAATTTCCTATTGCTCCCTGAATTCTCTATTTAACTTCGTTACTTATTTTATTTTATTTGCTTATTTTTATTTCCTTTAATTAAAAGAATAGAATCAATCCTAAGGCTAGAAAATAGAGGAAGGATAAGTAGTAGTAATCAGAAATAATTGATTGCAACCTTAGAGATATGATGACATAAATCTTCCAAATTAGGGTCAAACCTAATAGAGGGACTCATAAATCGGTAACAAAATCTTATAAAAGTTAACCTGGGTAATTCGGTTAGAAACCTTAGGATTAGTTGTTAGTAGACTCAAGGTCAGCTACTAACATACCATATGAGTCTCTATGGTCTAATAAATCATCAAACAATTACATGATAAAAGGTCAATCTATCAAGGGTTTAGGAGGATTCGAAACCTAGATACTAATTATTCAATATCGATAATTTTTGAGTGCTTCCTAAATTCTCTATTCAACTTCGTTACTTATTTTATTTTATTTGCTTATTTTATTTCCTTTAATTAAAAATATAAAATCAATCCTTAGGCTAGATAATAGGGGAAGGATAAGTACTAGTATTTATAATCTTTGTGGGATCGACCTGTACTTGTCGGTACTGACTCCAACTTTGTCGTGCACTGACGATATTAAATATTGACTACTTATATAAAAGGTTAATCAAGTTTTTAGCACCGTTGCTATGGAATTTGATATTAGGAAAGCTCAAATGCTATTACTCTAGTTATTTTCATTTTTTTGGTCTTATCTTTGTTTTTATTTTAACTTTAATTTGTATTTATTCTTTTATTTATTTATTGCATCTTATTGTATTTGTGGCTTATTAATTTAATAATCTTTTGAATATCTCTACTTAATCTTGAGTTTGTGGTTTATTATAAGAATTACGATTCATTGTCATATGCACAGCTCACAATGGAAGGTTGGAGCAGACGAGACTTTTGTGGGAGCCAAAGTATGTCTTTGCAAACTATGGCATCACCATATGGAAGAGTGAGGTGTTCTCACATTTTTTTACAGGCTCAACTGATATTTAGGTCGTGTTACGACATTCGTAGGAATTATCACTACAATCATGAATATCAAGCCCTATCACATAGATTGGAGCGACCTCGCATGTATAGTGGTATTGATGTCACCTATAACCAAATTAATTCCAATTCTAATAATGAAATATGTAGTTAGTGAAGAGTTGAGATTGTTCCTACGAGGAATCTATTGCCAAGTGTTTCACAAGTTAAAACTAAAACAAATGGGGGGGATTTAAATAACGTGATTATAATGAATTAAAATTGACAAAAATTAAAATTAAGCAGAAATAATCAAATATAGAAAAATTAATAAAAAATTGTTAGTTTCGGGTCACCTATGTTATCAAACTAGTATAGATCATCGATACAGAATTAATTCCATTAACAAATACTCATTGAATGGTGTTCTCTCTTGGGATTAAATGGACATGTATCCAAATCACTCTTATTAAACAATAACTTAGATACAATCATAAGTTTGATTAATTAATAGCTTTTAGAGCTAAGAGAATCAGTGAGCAAGAAAATACACAAACAATATATATTTAGTCTAGATAAATATCTTTCTTAGAATTTCCAATCCCTAACGTAAAAGATGATAATCCTATTTTTCACTTTGGATTAGCAAAATTGAACGTCAAATGCTACTAATATGGTTGTAAATTAAATCAATCAATTCTGAGTTGGTCACCTTAGAGATCAATCATGAAAAAGTAATACTAAGGAAACTTAATATGAGTCAATGAAATAAACTTTATTCAAAAAATCTCACACAGACTAGATGATAACATTAGTTTCCTTCAACTAAGAAAAACAATTGAGCTATTCATAACAGTGATGAAACTTGACGGAAAAATAGTAGAATGTTTGGTTTATATATATATATATATATATATATATATATATATATATATATCATTTTTCCAAAAAAATGAAAGGCTTTGGTGAACAAAATAAAGACGTGAATGATGATATGTCTAAAAAGGGTGGTCGTCCTCCCTTCTTAAAGTTATTCAATCAGATACGCTCCCTTCCACACGAAATGAGTTAGTAGAAGTAATATCTGGTTTCCATACTAAGGGTTAGAGCCTTAGATTATTGCACATAAGTCATATCATTTGAGAATTTATGAAATGCATTTCATTCACATGCATAATATTCGCATACACAGAAGAATTATGATTTAGAAAACATTAAAAAGATTGTATGTGCACTCAATTGACATATTTCGGGGTATGAAAGGTTTAAAATGATCATAATGTGAATTGTTTATTGATTATGTCTTGAATTTTGGTTTGGCGGACTATAATTAGTAAATTTGGAATAAAATGTTACAATTGGAAAATTGAAAAATTAAAACTTGCATTTAGTTTAGGAAAAACGTCAAATTGACATATAGAAATTTAGGATGACTAAGCCTATGAAATAAGTTACACATGACATTAGAATTGATTGACATTTAGCATAAATAATTAAATGAAAATGACTTAGAGATTGAGTGACAAATAGCTTAATATTTAGGTGACAAATGGCAGAATGAACAGAGGACATGTAGCTGGCTTAGAATCTTAACAAGTGTCCCAACATTAATCACACTGTACGACACACACATGGCAAGTTGCTTCATCTGTAACTTTCTGCTGAAACTCTCTTCTTCTTCTTATCTCATAACCGAAAGCTTGCTATTCTTTACATCTCTACATTTTACTTAAGTTTTGTTCATTTGCCACTCCAAAATCTATGCTTTTACCTTCTTAAAGATAGTATAGAATCTGATCATTGTTGTACATGCTGTTATCTTTTATCGTTACTGGAAACCTATCCAATTCCCACCTTGTATTTGAGATGATCTTGCATGCATATAAGGCAAAGTAGATTTGATGAATTAAGGTGGAAGTTGAGTTAAACAAGTAAGTAAAGTACTGATATTTGTGGCATATTGTAATAGAAAGTTTATGATGATTAAGTTGGGATGGATAACATGTAGTGTTGATGATGAAGTGTGCTGGAAAAATGATACCTAAATTGGATAGTTTTTTGTTTTAGTTTTGATTCATGAAAACTTTAGGTTATAAGTTGCTATATAGATGATTTAGATTGAGATTTGAAGTTTAAATGAAGGTGAATTTATGCTAACGAAAGATGCTAGTGAATTGTTCTTGAATTTGGAAAAAACTAAGACTACATATATGATGAGATTAAGTGAATGAAAAGAATGAAAGTTTCTGTTTTGTTTTTGTATGCATGAAAGATAAATAGTTTATGAGCTACCAATTGAATGATTTTGAGTTAAAATTGGAGATGAAATTGATGAGGAATTGAACTATAATTAAGGTATAATTGAGGTATAATTAACGCACTACTATAAAGACGATTTGAATTTGGTATGAAGGTGTTAGAATCTGGAGAAATTGAAGGAAAATGGAGAGTGAACATTCAGTTCACTCATCCCATGATCATGGGATGGTCCTTTATAATCGTGGGCAATATTTTGAAATGAAAACTTTTTGTTTTGTGTGATTGTTGAATCAACTAACGATAAGTTACATTCTTTGGTGTATTTGGATGTGATTAAGGCCTGAAATGAACCTAAATTGATATTTGATTAATTGGTTAAGGGTTTGATAAGTTTAGGTTGTTAATTGATATTTTAACTTAAGAAATGGATTGTTTTGAAGTCAATATATCTAAAATCTAGAATTTATAAGTGTTAAAGGAATGAATGTGTTTTTATGAATGTAAATGTGATCCAAATGATATGAGTAATGTGAACTAGGTATGAATGAATAAGAATTGGGAAATTGTGTGAATATATATTATTAGAAAAGGATGGTCAATGTATGATTGATGAATTTAGAGTAATCAAACTTACTTAAGATATAAACCTAATTACAAACTAGATATGTACAAGCTATGATGTTTGAATGGTCAAGATTTATGAATAAGGTTACATACTTATAAAGTCAATTAAGCATGCATTGAACATAACACATATACATGTGCATAAGTGAATAATCATATGATTGATCAACTTAGTAATGTGTAAAATATATGTGTATTAGACAAGTTGATTGTCAACATCCAGACATTACCAGACCATCAAGGCAATAGCTTTTCTGAAGCGTACTATGAGTTAACCTAGATGTTTCTCACTATGATTTATTTTTTTTTGGATAACTTTCAGTTAATGAGTTGTTACTTCACTAATTGCTATGATTTCTAACATTGTTGATCCGAGGAGTTTGATACTTATGATTGTATACGGAAGTGTTTTCAAATTGTATATGTACTATGAAATGTGTAATTAAGTGAATGTTGAATGTCAGATTCAGGTTTGAATAATGTGATAAATGATATGAGCACATTGAATGAAACATATTGATAGCATATTATGTAAATTAATGCATTCCATTACATGACACGCATGATCAGAAAAAGGAGTTGTAACTGAAGTGACCAACATGAAAAAGAGCTTTAAGCTCAGGAATTATGCGCAAAGAGCTACAGGCTCAGTTAATAATGAGCCCAGTATCCACAATGAATACGAGATAGTAAATAAGCACCCAGTCGTAATATAGTAAAATGAAAATGGAGTCATGTGCATTTACATATATATATAACTTTACTTGATCATATAAATGATTGAGATGAATTAATGGATTGTTCTGAAATAGTGTTATGAAATTTTTGTATACATGTTATACTTAAACTTATTGAAATATACGAAAATGTGATGTGGGATCTGATATTAGACGACGTGTTAAACTTCTTAAAATTGGTTATATACTTGACATTTATGTTCTGACTAGAGTAAGCACATCGATGATGGCTCACGGACTGAGTTTGTAAACCCATGAAAATTACAACATTGATTTTTAGGTATAAGAGAGTTCTAGCTTCTAAGGCAACTAATTAGAATTTTAGTACTGTCATTTTGAGAATAAGAATGGCTTAAAGGTCTGGTCAGCTGATACCTGAGGAGTCTAGTTAGCATAGGTTTGTTTAACTTCTCATTTCATGTTAAAATTTTGTATGGAGTTGTAAACTCGTAAATGTTATGTAATGTAAACACAAGGATATGAATAGTAATGGTAAAATGTAAATAAGTTTAATTTGTGAATATAATGAGGAGATTTGACCATTTTGAATATTGGTGTTAAGTGTGATGCCATAATGAGTTAATGTGATTGTTCTAACCTGCCATTCTCATAGGATATGTTCTCGAATATCCTTTGGATGTTCAAGTATATGCTCTATGGAAGTGGTATGTTACAATTTTGGTATTAGAGCATGGTTTGGCATCCATAGGGACATTTATAAGCATTTAAACCTGATATATAGTGAGAGACTTGTATAGTGATCACAATAATTGTTTGTTATAGGTCATCCTCTATAGAAGATCGAGTCGTAGAATCAGCTTGATAGTTATGAAATTGCATGATATTTTAGGGTTTAATTTGTTATGTATTTAGTGTGAATTTGAGTGTAAAGTGTGCATTTAGGGTTTAATTATGTTAGTTTGGGTGTTTAAGTTTTTTATCAGTTAGATTAAGTCTTTAGCTTAATTGTTATATTTTTGAGGTATTGTGATGTATTTGTTAGTGTTTCAGGGTAAACGGCGAAGAATAGAGAAGATTCAAGGAGTTTTGGGCCAAAGACCAAGCCCACGATCGTAGGACAGTAGGTCACAATCGTGACAGAGAAAGACGAGCCAGTAATAGTCAGGCCATAGGGCACGATCATGATAGAAAGCTTCCAAGTCAGTCCACAATCGTGCACATTAGGCCACGATCGTGATAGAAAGGTTAAGGCGTTGGCCACGATCGTGGCAGGCATGGCCACGATTGTGACCTACGTTAGGCTGACAGAAAAACTCAAGTTTCGTTAGATTTTTTAAATCGTTTCGACCCTAACTTTGACCTAAAGCCTCGAAAGTGTAAATAGAACATTACAAGTCGGAGGAAGCAGCTTGGAGAGTCTGAATAGAGAGCTTTCACATCAGCCACATCTTGGAAACATCCTATAGAGTTTTGAGAGATTAAGGAAGGAGACGAAGGAAGAGAGACAAGGAGACAAAGCTTGACGTAACGTATTTCCCAAAACAGGTGGTTTCTCGCTGTCGCTGCCTTCACGATCCATTCTGGCAGTAGTTTTTATTTTTATTTCAATTTTGTTTATGTATGAAATTAGGATAATTATTGAAATTGTTGTTGCTAAGTGTTGATTATTATCTATACACATCTTTGGGTTTTTAATTCTTGAGATTAATAAAGTTTAATTGGTTGTGTTTTCTTTTGATATAAGTGTGTTTCTATTCCTGTTTGTAATAATTTGGCAATAAACTGAGAGGGTGAGCCGAGTGAAAATAATCAATTTGGGCTAACGAGAGTTAGATGAATTAATAGGTAAAGGATTGGATCAAACCGGTAGAGTCGTGTAATGAGAGATCGATCATAGATTCCTAGTAGGTTAACAAATAACTTAGAACTAATTTAGGTTTTAGGTCAATTGCGAGTCGAGAGATCGCGATTCGATAATTTAAATTAGGGATCATCAATTAGGGTTGAGAATTATAACTCGAGAGAGAGTAATTCACTCTAGGACCGTCTAGACCTATTAAGTCAAGAATTGCATAATTGATTAGATTTTCATTAATTTTTGATTGAATCCCCCTTTCTCTTACTTGATAGTTTCTATGTTCGTTTTGGGATTGGTTTGTGTAGTTTGTTATCATATTTAGATTTCCTCAACTCAATTCTTGAAATTAGTTGTTTGATTGATTTATTTTCTGCACTATTTTATTTCTTTTGAATTATTATAGTTAGTACAACCTTAGATTTTAGGACTAGATTAGGCTTCCTCGTGGGATCGATACCTTAGGTACTATATGAACGACCCGTGCGCTTGCAAAATTTACCAAGATTATAAATATTAAAACTCAGCACGTGTAACCTTGCGATCAAGTTTTTGGTACTATTGTTGGGGAGGCGATTAGTTTAGTTCTTTAGTCTAAGGTTTTCACCTTTGTTTGTTTTTTTAAAAGGAAGTTTGGGACATAACGTAGAGACACACCAAGATATCTTAGAATGAGAATTGAGACATTTGAAGAGCTAGATTCCAAGGAGAAATGGAAAGAACAATGATGGAAAATAGATATTATAGGGAGTAAGGAAAATTTGAGAATTACAATGAGTCTTAGTATGGTTGGAGAAATAATGACCCTTATTGGACCATGTACACTTCGGGGTGGCAGAACCACCCAGAACAAAGACTTTGTATATGTACACCCATCTATTTATACATTTTAGGTGACTTTAATAAAGAAACAAGATTAACTAAATAATTACATAGTATTAATGTACATGATTATAGGAAAAATTAAGGCTAAATGTATGTTGATGTTTGACTTTGAAAGATTATATTAATATCCTCCCTCAAACTAAAGGTAGTAGTGAAGACGATAGCTTGAGTTTGAAGAGAAGATCTTGAAAATGTTGAGGCAGATGTGATTTGGTAAAAAGATCAACAATTTGTGATTAGGCTAAGATTCATACAAGTTATATATTTCCTTGAAGCACATGATGGAACACAAAAAGATAATCGATCTCGATGTGTTTAGATCATACATGAAACACACCATCATAGGCAATATGACACTATGATTATCACAAGAGAGAGGAGGTGCTAAAGCTAAGAAGACTCCTATGTTTTAAAGTAATCATTGTAACCATAAAAGTTCAGAGGTAGTATCAACTAGGGTTCGATAGTCTGCTTTAGTGCTTGAGCGAGAGACAATCGTTTGCTTCTTACTACGCTAAGAAATAAGAGATGTGCCAAGAAAGAAACAGTAGCCAGTATTAGATTGAGGATTAATTTTATCACTAGCTAGTCGACATCAAAGTAGGCATGTAAGTCCAATAAAGATGAATGACTGAAGTGAAGTCTATGAAACAAGGTTCCTCGAATGTACAGAAGTATAATGAGAACAACAAAAAAGTGAATGGTACAAGGTGCAAACATGAATTAACTGACAATGTTAATAGCATGAGCAATATTTGGACAAGTGATAATAAGGTATATAAGACTTCCAACTAATTATCGATAAAGTGCACTATCACTTAGAGGAGTTTCATTAGTGGTAGAGACATGATCATTAGAATCGATTGGAGTGCTAGCAATTTTATTGTCAGTAAGGTCAGCATGAGAGATAAGATCAGTAGCATACTTGACTTGAGATAAGTAGTAGCTTGAATCATCAGAAGATGCTTTAAGACTAAAAAATAACTTAAGGGACCTAAATCTTTCATTTCAAATTGTTTATGTAGATAAGATTTGAGAGTAGCGATCCTCTGAATATCATTTCTCGTTATTATCTTGTCATCAACATATAGAAGGAGAAGAGTGCACCTTTAATCTATTTTTCAGATAAACAAAGCATGATCATAAGAGCCAGACGTAAAGCCAAAAAGGTTGATAGTGGAGCTGAATTTAGCAAACCATGATTATGGAGCTTGCTTAAGACCATACAAGGCTTTGGAAAGATGACAAAATTTTCTAGGTGGATGAGCAATCCCAGGTGGAGGTTACATGTGTACTTCTTCATGAAGATTACAATCGAGAAAAAACATTCTTGACTGCCATCTAGAACTATTCCCAATGCTTGCTAGTTGCACCTATAATAAGATTGCGTACTGAAGTTAGGAGAGCGATTGGAGCAAAGGTCTCTTCATAGTCAATTCCATATTCTTGAGTAAACCCCTTTGCAACTAACCATGCTTTATATATTTTGACTAATCCATTAGCTCAAATCTTGATTTTGTGGAGTTATTTACAGCTAATAATAGACTTATTTGGAGGTAGGTCAACTAAGTTCCAAGTGTTGGTATTGAAGAGAGCCTATAACTCTTTCACCATTACTTGCTACCATAAAGGGTTAGAGTTGGCCTCACGATAGGTGCAAGGTTCATATAGAGAGACAATAGTAGAATAAACATGGAATTCTTTATGATGAATAGACGGTTGAATTACTCGAGAGGATGGATGAGGGGGTTGTTGAGACTCGATAGATTCTGGTGAATTTTAACATATAGGAGATGAATTTGAATCAAAATGATGCAAGAAAAGCAAAGACAATTCGAATTCCCAATTGGCAGAAAAGTTTTTGACTAAGCGTGGGCACGTGCAAAGGGAAAGTTTATCTGCAGAGTCTAATTTGAAAACAGATTTGATACACTTAGGATTTTAATTATTTTAGGAATCAAGTTATTGGCTTTACATATGGATCTGCTACCTGATTTTAAGGGGAGGTGTATTTGATAAAATGACGATAAGAGGGATGACAAAAAACCCTTCCAGATATCATCTTTTCACGTTTTTATTTAGATTTTGTTAAAGTTTTCATATTTTTCTAGAAAAGTGCAGAGATGGAGACCGTATGTTCTGCTATGTTTCTGTTCAGTTTTACTTCTGTTATGAGTAGCTAAATCTTTCTTCTTGGTCGAAGGGAACCAACATTATCATCTAGTATATGTGATATTTTCTGAATAAAGTGCATTTAGTTGATGAATATTGTGTCTTTTGTATTACTTTTTATGATTGAATTGATCAATCTCTAGGGTGCGTAACTAGGAATTGATTGATTTAATTTACAACCAGATTAGTAGGATTTGGCGTTCAGTTTTGCTAATCCAAAGTGGCAATTAGGATTACCATCTTTACATTAGGGATTGGGAAATTCTAAACTAAATACATATCATATGTATATTGTCTTACTCACTGGGTCTGTTGATTCTTAAAGCTATTAATTAATCAAACTTAAGATCGTATCTAAGTTGTTGGTTAATAAGAGTAATTAGAATACATGTTTCTATTCATTTAATCCTAAAAGAGAACACCACTCAATGAGTATTTGTTAATGGACTTAATTTTATATCAATGATCTATATTAGTTTGATAACGTAAATGACCCGAAACCAATATTTGTTCATCAATTTTCCATATCTAATTATTTTCATTTTTTCCAATTTTGTTCGTTTTTAATTTCTTAAAATCACGTTAATTCAACCCCCCCACCCCAAATTTGTTTTAGTTTTTTACTCGTGAAACACTTACCAATAGATTTCTTGTGGGAACAATCTCAACTCTTCACTAACTACATATTTCATTATTAGAGTTGGTATTAATTTGGTTGCAGGCGATAACATTATCAGAAGAGCTATTTAGTGAAAGTGGAGGATCTACAATCGGAGAAGATATAATAGAATCAGGCATTGATTATGTTAAACTGTCAAAGCTGTAAGACAGATATGAAGAAGAAATATCAAGAAACAAAGATATAGTTGGGTTAAAAAAATTTGTGTAAGGTTTCACTGACTCGAAAATTTAATATTGTAGAAAATAGTTTATGTTCCCAAAAGCTAACATATCAAAAGTTTTTGAGTCTTTGAGATGGTGGATCCTAAAATGTATATGGTAATGTTGTCGCTCGCAACTAAATTAATACCAACTCTAATAATGAAATATGTAGTTAGTGAAGAGTTGAGATCATTCTCACGAGGAATCTATTAGTAAATGTTTCACGAGTTAAAAGCTAAAACAAATTAGGGCAGTTGAATTAACGTGATTTTAAGATATTAAAAACAAAAAATTGGAAATAAATGAAAATAATCAGATCTAGAAAATTGATGAACAAACCTTAGTTTCGGGTCACCTACGTTATCAAACTAGTATGGATCATTGATATAAAATTAAGTCTATTAACAAATACTCATTGAGTGATGTTCTCTCTTAGGATTAGATGAATAGAAACATGTATTCTAAACACTCTTATTAA
>JAOTAY010076985.1:0-16454 GCA_025629805.1 Erythroxylum baracoense | reverse complement strand
GGATAGAGGTCGGGATCAGTTCGCGTCTGCATTAGTGTTTTCTGTATAAAATTGTGTATTATGAACTTTTGTACAAAGGATTCTGTCATTTATAAAGTCAAATTGACTTAAGTGCTTTGTATTTATGGAAGGGCCCGAATAATTATTGAAAATTTGCGCTAATTGAAAATGATGATGAATAAATGTGGGGCCCATTTGAGTATGTATTCTGCATGTTATGTTAAAAAAAATTATACCAACTTTTGAATGATTGAGTGCATTAGCACGCCACCCTCGCGGGGCACGGACTCGGATATCATCAAAGATGTCAGGTTCGGGTCTTGCAGGAGTGGGGTGCTACACACAAGCCAGGCCATCCTGCTGCTTTTTGCCAAGCTAGAATCAACCATAAAAAGAAGGACTAAGGACAAAAACCACGACAATTCGAGAAAGGAAACTAAAAGGGGTACCAACGGGGTAAGTAGAATAGCTTTGGTAAGCCTCAAGCTAATATAGTCGAAGTCAGTGATGATGACAAGGAGATTAGTACTGATGTGATGTTCGAAGTCAACCTTGTTGGAAACTTAGTCGAGTGGATCATTGATATAGGAGCCATACGTCACATCTGCATTAACAAGGACCTATTCAAAGAATTGAATGATGCTACTGACAGTGAATTCGTGTATATGGGCAACTCTAGCAATCACTACAAGAAAATTACAAATTAGCAATGAAAAATTACCAACGAAAATATGAGGAATGTTTACGTGAGCTAATGTTGCAAAACAACCCAGGATGAAATCAATAAAGAAGTTAGAAGACACTTTCCTCGATGGTTCGAGATATATGTAAGTTTTCATTTGCAATAATTGAAATGATTGAATTATCAGAACAAAGTGTTCAAATGATATTATACTATTTGATATGATAAAAACATTTTGTGTAGGCCTCAGAAAATCTAATAGAGAACAAGGTCATATGTGATCTTATGAAAGGACCTTTACGAACTATTAAATCATATCTGGTGCATTTTGTTAATGGATACAAATTTCGTACAGAATATCATGATCATAGCATGGAAACAGTAAACAATGGGGTTTGTATACAGGGAGAATTGATGGATTACAATGGTAAAATTATTGAGATACTTGAAATTGAGTACCCTGCATTGCTTATAAAGCAGAGTATGATATTTAAGTCGACTGGTTTGATCCAACTCCTAATGCTGGAATAAAATTTCACAACCAATACAATCTAGTTGAAATCAACTAGCGAAGAAGATTTAGATAATTTGAACCTTTCTTGTTGGCAATGCAAGCAATCCAAGTGTATTATGTCCCTTTTCCCAGGTAATGACGAGATAAGTCAGATTAGTTGGCTGTTTGCAAAGTAAAACCTTAAGATGTTTTTGAATTACATAGAAAAGAAGAAAATAAGAGAATTGAAAGTGAAGCGTTTGAGGAAGATGTTCATGAAATAAATGTATATGTAACATATGACAATAATGAACCTTTAAATGATCCAAATAATGAATATGTTGAAATTTTATCTGGAGAGAATGAGAGGGTGAGATATCTGAAGAGGAGCCCGAGTTTGATTCTAATTATTCAGATATTGAAGATAATGATGATTTGATTTACAATTAAGTGATGATAGCGATTAATTTGTGTTTGTAACAAAATATTATATGAATAAATCTATTATTGCATCAAAAATATATTGTTATATATTTAATTTATATTGTTCTATTACTGGAATATTCAATAAAATACATATTTTAGGTTAAAAATATGCCACAAAAGAGAAAATAGGAAACGATGTGGCCAAGGTTTAGGTTACCATGATTTAGAGAAGCCAGTGTATATCCAGGTGAAGCATCACATTCTGCAGATGGTACAGACTCAGGTGTTATACCTCCAGCTACTAACCATCCAAATGAGACATCACCTTTTTGACTTACAGTGCATGTACATTCACCTTCTGTACCTATTGCTACACCATCCAGAAGCCCTGCTATAACATACACCACCCCTACACCATCCAGAAGCCCTGCTATAACATACACCACCCCTACACCATCCACCACCCCTATACTGACAGAGAGATAAGGGCGTTGAGAATAAAGGAAGCGACCTCCAATCTTCTATATTAGGTTAGTTTTGTCTGGAGCATGCTCTAAAAATATCTTATCCAAGTTCAAGGAGAAGATAGATCTTGGGAGTTATACATGGAAGAATATCTCTCAGGCGACAAAGGATTGTTATTATCACTAGTTTAAGGTACAAAAAAATATTCTTTTGTATTTTTATTTGATCTAAATTTTACACTAATTAGATAAATATTGTAGTTTATAAGCACTTATAATATGTTTTTCTTATTTTTCAGGAAGATTTTTTTGAGATTCAAAATTTGATGCTGTAATTTATAATGTATGGGAGAGGCGAGTTTGTACACGTTATAAAGACTTTCTTGGTTCCATGCAAAAGAATGGTGTACGAACTCCTTATATCTCTAAAGAAATTTGGAGTCGTTGGTAGCAGTATTGGATATCACCTGAGGCAATGTCCATTTCAGAGCTCAATTCTGCAAACAGATGTGGAAGATTAGAAGGAGAGAATCTACTCGTACATATTGGAGAATCTATAACCCACTAGGAGCATTCATAGAAACTTATAAGTATCTAAACTTTACACTTATATTATGATTTTTGTACTGTGATGTATGAAATTTGATTTCAATCTAATTTGATGTATGAAATTTAGAATGAAAATATATGTATATTATGGAGAATCATAATGTTATGAATGCTTGGTTACTTTAATAGCTGTGTTGTTGAGTAAATTTTTTTATTCAACAGGGGATAAATATCATAAAAATATAGGAAAATCTTCCTAAATTTTGTAAGTTATAGTTCACTTATAACAATTTATTATGATGCAGGAAAAGTCTATGAGCAAGAAGCCTACACTATGCCAACTTGTTTTGCACACCCACACTAAGAAGCATGCGTGACCTTCGTCAACACTCAATATAGAGAATTTAATGTATGTAAAATTTATACTCTAATATTAATTCTTAAAAATTATCACTTATTAACATAAACAATTATAATGATAAGATCAAATATAAGAAAGCATTCAACGACAGTCTCAACACTCTGAATATGTTAATGGGAGCTAGATATATCTTGATGCAGTGGGTGGTAAGGACTGTTGTGGAAGGATCTTTGGCTTAGATTCATTTGCAAACACATGCTATTTGCAATCCTCTACATCCAGTACAGCTGCAATGATCAGAGAGTCATTCAGCTTGAGAGCACAGTAGAGAGGCTGATGGACTACATGGCCCAGCTTTGTAAAGAGGTGGATGAGTTAAAAGGGAGGGATAACACCTCATTGCAGCGATTAGAGCATCTGCTTCACCAACTGCATAACTTAGATGGATAAGAAAATGTAGACAAACTGCTACTTTTAAGTAAATTTGTATGAATTCTTAATCTACAATTATTTTCAAGACTTATTATTGTATATTATAATTTTTTATTATCTATCAAGATAATTTTTACTTTATATTATCATTCAACTTATTGTTTAGAGAAATTAAATATAGAAAAAACCAAAACATTATCAATAGGATACTCAGGAAGGAAATGAGAAATGGTGGTTGAAATTATCATAAGTAAATTTAGCGGTGGAGTTACCGATAAAATTTTCGTCGTTAAATTTAGCGACAGAGTCATGAATTTAGCAACGAATATTGCAATTTTGTCAGCAATTTACCAAAAAACAAACAACCTATTGTCGCTAACTTTTTCCAATAAAATTGCAGCGTCCATCGCTTAATTTACCAACAGAATTAGAATGTTCTGTTAGGCTAAGCTCTCTAAGAATCTTTTAAGTCAGTGACTAAGAGAGAGTCACAATTGTTGGACTTGGTGCACATAAATTTGTGTGATTTTAAAAACTGTGTGAGAAAAAGAGGAATGAGATATTAAATTACTTTTGTGGATGATTGTTCTCGATTTACTAAGGTTTACTTATTACAAAATATAAGTGATGCACAGTAAGTGTTTATGAAATACAAAGCTGAGGTTAAAAACCAATTGGAAAGGAAAATTAAGAGATTAACGTCTGATCGAGGTGGTAAGTATAGTACTGATTTTCTTGTTGATTATTGTGGAAAAGTTATGATTATTCATGAACTTTCAACCCCTTATACACCTGAACAAAATGGAATAGTCGAGAGGAAGAATTGAACACTTAAGGATATGATGAATGCAATGTTGATTTCCTCTGGTTTACCTGATTTAACGTGTGTGAAAGCTATTCTTTCAACTTATTATGTTCTAAACAGAGTCGCTCATAAGAAACTAGGTCCAACCCCCTATAAAATTTGGAAAGGTTATCAACCTAACTTGAGTTTTTTAAAAGTGTGGGGGTGTCTAGCTAAGGTTACTCTACCTGAACATAAGAGGAAGAAAATTAGGCCTAAGACCATTAATTCAATTTTTGTGGGATATGTCTCTAATAGTGTTGTCTATATATTTTTGGTTAAGGAAGAGAGATCTAAAACTTATGGAAAAATTAAGGAATTATGAGATGCAATGGTCTTTGAGGATATATTTCCTATAAAAGTGAGTGTGCAAACTCCTAGAGAATTTGTCCCTAGTTCTTCTACCAATGATGACATAGAAGAAGAGGAAATTATTTCACTAAGGAAAAACAAAAGAGATAGAGTACCCAATAGTTTTGGTTTTAACTTTATTACGTCCTTTGTGGTGAAAAAAACTGAGATAAATGACGATTTTGTGGTGACTTCTATTATTGAGGAAGATCCCAAAACTTATGAGGAAGAAATGAGACCTGTGGATGCTACCTTTTGGAAGGAAGTCATAGATAGTGAGTTAGAGTCAATCATGTCTAATACAACTTAGGTTTTAGTTGATTTACCTCGAGGGTGTAAGCCTTTGGAGCATAAGTGTATTTTCAAAAATAAATTGAGACTTGAAGGAACCACTGATAGGTTCAAGGCAAGATTAAAGGTTTTTAACAAAAGGAAGGATTGGACTTTTTGATAATTACTCTCCTGTTAACAAAATTGCATCTATAAGGATGTTGTTTGCTATAGCCTCAGTATTTAAGCTTCATATACAGTAAATATATGTTAAGACAACTTTTTTGAAAGGTGATTTTGATGAGAAAATTTATATGGTCCAGCCCGAAGGGATTAGAGTGCCTGGTCAGGAGCAAAAGGTGTGTAAGTTGATTAAGTCTTTGTATAGGCTTAAACAAGCTCCCAAATTTTAACATCCCATGTTCGGGGCTAGACCCCAGAATAGAAAATTAAGTGTACTATGAGAAATTAGAAGTACATTGCATGCTTATGCATCATTGCATATTCACACATATGTGAATATTTATTGTTGATACATTAAAATAATTGTGCATGCATTCATTGACATTTTTTGGGTATAATTGAGTTATAAATGCGATTAAAATGTGAATTGTGATTTTTATGTATTGAAAATTGATTTGGAGACTATTATTATTATTTCAAAATTTTTGGTGAATTTTAGAGAATTTATGAAAATTTGGAGTATTTTTGGACTAGGAAAAATGCAAAAATTATAACGAAATACATATGAGTTCACCACTCATCAAGATTGTGGTTCATAATAAACTAATGCTAAAGTGTGTGTTTTAAGATTAAAGTAACGGTATACTTTATTCTTTAAAAAAATATGAGATTCCTGATTCATTTAATAATGCCATTACCGATAGTCAATTACTATCATGATTTGAAATCATTCCCTTGATATAAAATAAATGAAGAATGGAAGAGTGACACATGGCATTATTGTATGTTGACACATGGCCCACATGCAATGGTAAAATGTGGAGAGATATTATACTTACACGTGGTCTTGTTTATGATACAAAGAAATTACTGTAACTTTCATGTATGTTCTTCACCGAATTGTTGTTCTTCACCAAGATCACCAAACTTTTTCCTTGTTCCTTTAACACAGAAACAATTTGACTGTTTATGGTTATGTATTTGGCTTCATCAAAGTAAACTTTATTCTTGTTTATCCTTCATCCACCGAAATCACTGCTGGAAATTTTGTTAGATCAAGTAAGTTATATTTCATTGTTTTCGTGAATAGTTTTTGATGATGTTATAATGTTTGGAAATGGATACATGCAAGAGTGAGATAGGATTTTGATGATAAAAATAGAGAATGTACAGAAGATAAATATGCAGAAAAAAATGGAAAAGTGCAAAAAAGTTGAACTGACATGGAGTTGTGTGAATAGTGATCTATTTTTTATGGATGTTAGTAATCAGGGATTTTAATTTGTTTGTCTTGAGTTTTTTAGTGTAACAGAAACAAGAGCAGAAAAATGTGATGTAGAAACGTATGGCTGTAGGATCTATTTTAGGTTTTGGATTATTATTGATTATGAAAAGAATTGCAGTAGAGAGAGGAAGAAGAAGGTGATGGTTTGCATGTATAATTTTGGTTTTTGAAGTCTAATATGAACTAGAATAGCTTTGAGCCTTTTGACTATAACTTTTTCATCCAACCTCCGAATGACATGAGAATTGAACCAACGAATTCATAATACATTTTTCTTTATCTTTAAAAAAATTTATAGCCATTTGAATTAAATTGGAAGCGATTGATTGATGAGTTTAGGATGAAAATGTTGAGGTGTGCTGGAATGTTATGAACTGGAATATTTTCACTGAACATGCTTCGATGTTTTGCTTATGTCTTAATCTATAGATTTCCAAATGAGTTGATTCTTAATTTAGATTAAACTACAGACATATGTATACAACTTTGGTGAAGAATTATAATTATAATTATGTATCTAAGAATTTAAAAATTTGGCTTGAAATTGAATCTTGGCTTAGACTACAACACTACTCTAGACAGAAATCATGTCCTGTTGTTATCAAATATACTATATTGATTTAGGCCGAATCAGATAAAAGTGTCTTCATAAAAGTTGTAGCTTATTCTCTTATCTTTCAATTGGTATATAGTTTGTAATTTTTGGATATTTTAATTGAGAGATATGAGTTGTACAACTTGATAGCATGATCATACTAACTAAATTTCAAATGTACTTAGTCTACAGTAGTTTGAACATAACTCACACAATAATGAGCCAAATTGAATGATCTTAGAGTCATTAGAAACTTAAGGCATAGGGGAACAATTGTCTAGAAGAAAGTGTTGCCAAATTACTTAATTGTTCTGGTCATAATGATCATGTAAAGTTGACCCGAAAGTCTATTTTTAGAGAAATCTGGAATGATCAAATGAGTTATGAAATTAGATTCAAATTGTTGTATGGAGGTGTAAGCCCTAAGTACAAATTATACT
Organism: Erythroxylum baracoense; assembly: GCA_025629805.1. Lineage (NCBI taxonomy): Eukaryota > Viridiplantae > Streptophyta > Magnoliopsida > Malpighiales > Erythroxylaceae > Erythroxylum > Erythroxylum baracoense. The sequence continues at coordinate 9,079 of JAOTAY010076985.1, read as the reverse complement.
TATGTGAGTTTTGAAATATGAATGGTTATGTAACGAGAATAATGGAAAGATACTCGGGATTGTCATGAACATGCATTGTACATATTCCATATACATAAATGTGTATAAATGAATACTTATACAATTATGCAAAATTATGATATGTGTAAATGTATATTGCATGATATAGAGGAGCATATAGAGCTCCATCATTCAGACATTGCCAGGACTTTGAGGTAATAGCTTCTCGAGTGATTTGTGAGTAACCTAGACGATTTTACTTAATTAATTGTTTGCGTTAAACTCTGTTTTGAATTATCTTATGAATGTGAGTTGACTGTGTTGATTCCGGACATTAAAGGTCCGATGATTTTGATGTATGGATGAGATATTGAAGTGCTCCTTGTATATGAATGTAACGAAATAAATGTGCTCAACAATTTTGTTGAATGCTGGACTTAGGTCCGATGATAAATGTGATCTGAATGTGAATGTTCAATCATAGAATTAACTGAGAATATGAGGATGTGAAGCATCCATTACATGAATACATGAAAGATAAAGGTAGTTGTAACCGGAGTCGCCAGTATAAAGAGCTTAAAGCTCAGACTATGATCAGAGCCTCGAGCTCAGTTGTGAATGTACCCGGTATCCACTAAGGGATATGGGACATTATTTGATACATCATAGTATCCACTAAGGGATATGGGCTAGTAAAAAGGGCACTCGGTCACAATGACAATAATAAAAAAAATGAGTCTTACAACTATTGCATATACATTTTAATACGTATGTTTGACTGATTAGATTGTATTGTTGCCTTGTGTTGAATGAGAATGTGAAATGTGATACTTTATGCATATGCAAAGATGTGAATTATATGTTACGTGTATTGATGTGATGTATGAATTGAGTGAACCATCAATGATGGTTACCTCATTAAGTTCGCAAAACTCAACAAAATTGTACGTTGATTTTTTCAGGACCGAAAGAGGACATTAGCTACTGAGAGACGCTATAAGAAGTATATTCTTGTACTTTTGGCAGAAGATATGGCTCAAAGGTTAGTCAGCTGAGACTGAAGGAGTAATTAGTAGTTTTGTTCAATTCCTCTTTCAAGCAGTATGTTATGTATAGGGTTTTCACATTGTATATATTTAGATGGTTTTATAAGGCTATAATGTAAGTTGGTTTTTATGAAATGAAATGAGGAATGAGTTTGGTTTTTAACATTTGGTGACTTTTTGTATACTAGTTGATGCCATGACTAAGTTAGATATGTTGCCATGTTATAAAGTGAAGGTGAGATAGTTAACACGCCATTATTATAGATTGTATAGTAGAATATCCACAGGGTGTTCCGGTATGTAATTTATGGTATTGGGGTGTTACAAAATATGATCAATTATTCATCTATCAATAGTAATTATTAACCAAATAGAATCACAAAATAGAGAGAAGCATCTATATCAACCTGACGTGAATCTAAAGAACGTTAATGTAGTAACTTTAAGGAGTGGAGCGGTGCTTGAGAATCTTGGGAGGACTACTCAAAGTATTGTTAGTGAAGAAGAAATTGAGAAGGAGCCCAAAGGATAAAATGATATTTCATTTAGCTTGAAGTTAAATACAGAGTTCCTAATTATTGTTAAAACTAACTCTTCACCTTTACTTAGCAGGTTGGAGATATTGAACAAGGAGGAAAAGAGTGAAGAGATATTGGAGACTTTTCAAGAATGTTGGGACTTAGTAGAGGTTAAGAGTTTAAAGATAAGGAAGTTACTGAATGTGAGTGGTCATCAACTTAGGCCCTATCCTGATGAACCTCAAGTGGAAAAGGAAAAAGTAGAGACATATGAAGACCATAATTTTGTCATGTAAGGAGGAAAGCATTTAGAGTCAAACCAGCAATAGTAAACAAAGGCATTACTTGGGGGGCAACCCAAGGGAAGTTTGTTCTTTTTCCTTTACATTTTCACATTTGTTGTTTTGTTGAATGCTCCATTTCTTACATTTAAGGTTAAATTTGGCATAATGTATGTTTTAAGTGTAAGGGTGGAGATTATCATATGTGCTTTAAAGTTGTTTGTTTCTTATATACATATTTTTTTAAGTTTTTAATTTCTTACATATTTTTAAGTATTAAAAAATGGGGATTATCATGTGTGTTTTTAAGTTGTTTTTTTAATTATATGCATGTCTGTTTTTAAGTTTGATTGTTTCTTACATGTTTTTAAGTATTAAAAAATAGAAAGAGAATCAAATCAAAACAAACAAACAATTTCTATTTTTCTATTTCTTCTAGGACTATATAGTCATAATTAGAGAATGAATTAATTATAAAATTTCATGGAAGCTTGAGCACATACTTTCACTCTTATGATTGCTCAATATACGTTATCTTTAGAAGAGTGGTTAACTATGGTAGACACAAGCTAATGAGATTCTAAGTCTTTATAGACTAACACATCCATATCAGTCTTATTGTATTTTGTTATATGTGGCCTTCATAACATGTACAACCTGACTTTAAGTTAATTTTTTGTTCAAGACCACTTTTTTATCACATGGGCTAATATGGAAATGATATAGGCATTATTTATTTTATAAGCCACATTAGCCAAATAGCCTACCTATTGATATATTTTTCCTTTTGATAAGCCCCCCCTGAGCTTTATTTACCTTTTATTTTTGTGCTAACCACACTACATGCTTTTAACATAACCAAATGTCTTACCTAAGCCTTAAAGCTAGTAGAGAATTTATTGATTATTGATGATTGTGGATGCACAAGAGTATAAGTATAGGGGTGTGTATATGTGTGGGTTGGTTATAATTGTTAAAATATCATTTTACCTCTTATCAATAAATTTCAATGTTGATTTCTTTCGATTTTTATATAAAAAAGAAAAAATGTAGCACCTCACTACCATCTGACACGTGCCCATATGTCTATCAAACATTCGAGCACATACTCGAGGGGAGCAGTACGTTAGAGCAATCACATCACTTATTATGGCATCATAATTTAAAATAGAAATACTCAATTCCTCATTTTCGTTTAATAAAACATAATGTACATTGTAGCATTACACACATCATTTATATATATATATATATATATATAGTATCAAAAGCTTATCAGAGTCTATAGCTCTATTTACAAAAAAATGCTACATAAATGAGGAATTATACAAAAGTCTATCTAACTCTTCAGTCTCAGTTGACCGACCTTTGAACCATTTTTTCTATCCAAAACACAAGAACTACCTTCTCTTAGAGCGTTTTAGGAACTAAGTCTCTTCTCTCGTACCTGAAAAGCCACATTGCAATATTAATGAGTTTTATGAACACAATGAGCTAACCATCCTCGATGATACCAGACACAGAATAGTTCACAAATTCACATTCAATTTGTAAATAAGTATTAGCACATATTGCACATCACTTCACCAATCATCATGTAGCATCAAATATCAATTTGTTCACTTTTTTCACATTTTGTAATTAGAATAGTTCAACAATTCATTTCGATCATTTAAAACATACATAACAAATGTATATGCAATGCTCATGAGACTCTTTTTCAATTATTACATTATTGTGACCGAGTGCCTTTTTTACTGTCCTGTATCCATTGTGGATATCGAGCTCATTAATAACTGTCCCGTATCTGTTAGGGATACTGGGCTCATTATTTATAGTGAGCCAGAGGCTCTTACCATATTCTGAGCTTTAAGCTTTTTTTCGCTGACGACTTCAGTCACAACTGCCTTTATCTGTCATACATTCAAGTAGTGAGATGCATCAATTCTCATATATCAATCGGTCACTTATATTCACTTTCACATATCATCGGACCTAAGTCCGATATTCAACAAATATGTTGAGTACACTTATTTATGTCAAATTCATAAATAATGAGCACTTCTAATATGATTCTCATGCATCAAACTCCTCGGGCAATCAATATCTAGAATCAACACATACAAATCAATAATTATTCAATACATAAATTTAAACAAAACAATTAATCAATGTGAGACCATCTAGGTTACTCACAATATGCTCCAGATAGCTATTGTTTTGATGTCCCAGTAATGTCTGGATGCGGTCGCTCTATTTACGCTTCTATATCATGCAACACATACACATTACTAATTTGCACAATCACATTAATACTCAATCATACACACATATATGTGTAATACATACTCAATTTGACTATTCCGAGTATATTTCCTTAATTCACATCTTATGATCATTCATACATCATCTTTTAATCATTCTTTAATACCTAATACACTTTACTCACTTTAATCACTGAATCCATCATCAACTAGGTTCATTCTAGGCCTCATTTAACCCTAAATACATCATAAGGAAGTACCTTAACATTAGTTGGATCAAATATCACTTAAAAGACAACATTTCTTTCTTTGTACCTGCCCACGATTATGGTGGTCCTTCCCACGATTGTGACAGAAGCTCATAGGACTGGCCACAATCATGGGGATTCTACCATGATCATGATAGAATCATATTTTTATTGTTAGGGTTATGTAAATATAGTGCCTTGGAAAGCAAGTGTATTTACATATATCTTAATTTTCTTCCAGTTACAATATTGTAATGAAAATTTTTATTATTAAAAGAGTTTGCTTTTAATTATACGAGCATATTATAGCTAGTCAAAAGGTACCAAGGTTTTTTGTAAGTAATATACATATACATTGAGATGTGTGAGAAACAGGTATATTATTAGAATCTAAATTAATTGATTCATAGTCGAATAATCAAGTTGGTCGTTTGATTATGATTTAGACTTTAGTGTTATGATTTACCTCCGTGTAAGTAAAAGAGTTTACTTCAATAGAATGATGAGTTTCAAATCATGATAGTAGTTGACTATCGGTAATGGCACTATTAAATGAATCTGGAATCGCTTATGTTTTTAAAGAATAAAGTAGGTTATTACTTTAATCTTAAAACATACACCTTAGCATTCGTTTATTATGCACCACAATCTTGATGAGTAGTGAACTCATGTGTGTTTCGTTGTAATTCTTGATATGATCGGAATGAATTTTTACAAGGTATCAATCCAGTTTCTACATGTTGGAATTATTAATTGAAACATACATCACAGAACATTCACTCAAATAAAGAGTTTAAAGTGATATCATCACTTCTAGATGTTTTACAGAGTTGGTGATTAAACTGGCACCAGTAGTTTGATAAACTAGCTACTTATCAAGTCTTAACACCAAAATTAGATCTTGCGTGTTAATCACCATGTAGAGTGAAATGGGAGATCTAAAAGAAAAAACCAACATAAGGGCAAACGGTAATTTTACTTTTTATTGTGTGGATGGTTATAATATGATTCATAATAGAGTTTATGATTGGACATCGAATTAATAATTTTGAAACACAGTTTCTCATAATTTTAAGTAATTCAAGAGTTTAACCAATTGTTTTTAGTAGAATGACATTTGGTTAACAAGTCAGAATTAATTCTAATGAGATTAAATTAATTCTGAGCTTATTGGAATTTGAATTATTTAAGTCCAATTAGATTCTCCACTTGGCTTTTAGGATGGTTATCAATGAAAGCAAGAAAAATAAATGGAGGTTATCGAAAAGAAAACGAGACAGTTTGAAGAGAAATGGACGAATTTGATTCGAGCCAATAAGATCAGAACAATTTAATTAAGAGTTATTTAAATTGGATCTTAAGCCTATAATTAAATGATGGGCCTACACTAATTAATTATTAATTATAAGCTCAAAGGAACATTTAATATTGGGCTGATTTTTAATTTAATTAATTACATTTATTGAATTAAAATTTTAAAAAAAAGTAACAAAAGCAAATTCTACAAAGATGTAGAATTTGGTCATGCTTCTTCAATTTTTAAATAGTTTACTAATTTTTTTAAAACATTAGCGTGCAGCCCTTGTTTTTAGCATTCTTTTGATTAAAGAATGTAGTAATGCTTCTTTATCATTAAAATGAGTTTAACCGTGGGTTTTAAAAGAGAGAAAACGTACACCTCTCTTTTGGAATTCTAAAAAGAATGTCCAGGTGTTGTATTAAAATGGATGCATGACTTTTAGCATTTTGCAAAATAAAACGTGTATGCTTTTAATCACTCACTCTCTCCTTTCATTTTCGGTGATAGCTACATCAATGACTTTGGTCATTAAATGAACATGTTATTTTTAAAGATAATATTCAAGGATTGTAGTTGTGGGGTCGGCACTTGAAGAGAGAGAAACGTACATCACCTGTTGGCATCCTTTTGATTAAAGAATGAAATGGTGTTTTAATCTCTCGTCTCTCTCCCGTTAACGTCCAAGTGTTGGACTTGTAAAGACAAAACCATATTTCGTTTTCTATTTTGATGCAATTAACGTGTATGGAATTTTATCTCTCTCCAAGCTCTCCACACCATCGGCAATAGCAAAGAAAATGAGAAGGTCTCATTGTTCTTCTTTGATCTAGCCGAATATAACAAAGAAAAGATCTCCAATTATTTTTCTTCTCTTTTCCCACAAAAAGATTTTGATAACTAAGTTATCTAAGGAGAAAAAGTGGTAGATCGGATTAGTTGAGGACATAGTAGCGAGGAGTGAAAACTGTAGTAAGGAGTCGGTAAAAATTCCGATCTTGTTCTTATTTTATTTATTTTTCCTTATACCATATCATGTATGAATTAAAGCATGTTGATTTGGTATTTACGCTTCCGCTATATTGTGATTTCGGAAAAAGTTCTTGAAATATCGTTTAGCCAAATCAAACATGTTTTTGTTTTCGATCCAATAATTGGTATCAGAGCTAGTTTTATTATGCACGATTCAGTTCCTATATATGAAATAGGTTAGCAATTAAATTAAATTATGTATGCTCCAAATTTTTTTTGTGATAAAAATATATGCTATGTATGCTTTGGTTTGCTCTTTTGGTTGTCCATAAAAAATCGATTTACCATGTAAGCTTTCTTCGTTTGGTTTGTAACAAGAAGGGTAGCCTATCAGCGCCATATTTCCTCCTTGTCTTAATTTTCCTGGTTTCATTTTTTTGTGTTGTAAAAATTCTGTAATTATGAAGACAAAGCAGTCATGGATCAAAAAAAAGTAGGTAAATGTTTTCGATTTTTATTTTGTGTTAGTGGCAGTTTTTATTTAATTAAATTATGTTAATTTTTTATTGTTTCAAATGCTGGAATTTTTGTTTTACTATTAACAAATCATATTTTGAAATTAAAAAATGCCATTAACTTGTTTTTATAGAACGGGCCGGGTCGTGCGAGCGAAGAGTTTAAAGTGAAAGATCCAAGTCTAAGAAGAATTTTTGGGCCTAAAGGCCTTGTAATTTTCTTTTATTTTTATAGGATGAGAAACCAAAAGTAGCTATTTAATTCATGAAAGGAATGGATTAATGGATGCAAATAATATGCGATATCATGTGAATATATACCATTTAGAAAAATTGCCAACCTTAGGTTTTGCCATGCGTTCATTATGTATGAGATATATAATGAAACAATATAGGATGGTTAATAAATTTCATCTATAAAAGATGAGATTAATTAAAAATTAAAGATCACAAAAGATTCAGTGGGAGAGGATGCTTATGTGAGAGTCCACAGTCTCCTTGTGATGGCCTATTTGCATGTGGTGAAGTGTTACATCCTTACTGGAGGACATGAATCCTAGATCTTGCATGGTTTGGGTCTCTTAAAGGGTAAGTCTACTCCTTAGTAGCAAATGTGACCTCCCACTGAGGCATGGTTTGCAAGTACCTTTAGTGGATGAATCAAATGATTGCACACTCAATATGGTTTATCAATAACCTGCCCACTGTAGCTCTATTGATAAAAGTATGGACCAAATTATGGCACTTCTCAAAGAGTTAGGTATGAAGATGCTTGGTAGCTTTTTGAGTGTGAGGGTCCTAGTTTTTTTTTAATAGATAAGATGGCCCACTGTCACTTAGTCTGTTATAGATAAGAAAAATAACGTCGTGTAAAGTTTTGTTAAATCTATCATCATGCATACATGCATTATGATTTTATACAAAGTTCCAATAATTTTGACTAGCATGTTCATTCTTTAATAATTTATATTTTCAGTCATAATCACCACAATATGAATCCACTCAAAATGCTCTTGGCTAATAAAAAATTAGAAACGGAGAGATATTTAATGAATAGAGACGTAACCTCGACATCGTTGTCCAATATGAAAAAATTTTATGGGTATTAAAGGAGAATGAGCCTTTTCCTCTGGGTGACAAATCAACTCTTGAGCAAGTCCAGCAACATGAGCAATGGCAGTATGCTGATAAGACTACTATGTGCAATATTCTAGCTTTTCTCTTCGTAATGTTGCATAAGCAACTTGCAGGCACGAAAAATGCCAGTGTAATGGTCCATCACCTACATGAGATGTTTAGTATGAGGACTAGGTCTGCAAGGGTGAAAGCTGTCCAAACCTTTCACAATCTCAGACAAATGCTTGGTGAATCGGTGCAGGATTATATGCTTAAGGTAATCTCTGCAGTTACTAAGGCCGAGTTGCTTGGGGCAAAAATGGATGCAGAAATACAGATGATCATGATCATTAATAGCTTAAACTCTTCTTTTCAGCAGTTCATCAAGGAATACACCTTGAGTGAGTTGATGAATATCCTCCAGAATACGGAGGGATATTAAATATCAGGGAAAATGTGATAGAGGCTCATGTGGCATCTTCGTTTAAGCCCAAGGGTAAGGGCAAGCAAAAGAAAAAGGGAGCAAAGAAAGAGAAGGCCCAAATAGGGGTCAAGGCCCAACCCATGATTAAGAAGGCCAAAGAGGACACAAAGGGAAAATGTTTCCACAGTGGTGAGAAGGGCCATTAGAACCCACCTGTGAGTCTTGTATCGAAGGTAACATGACTAAGGCCTCATTTCCTTCCAAAGGAAACAGATCTAATTCCATGTTAGACCTAGTGCACACTGATGTGTGTTGGCCCATGAACGTACAAGCTAGAGGAGGTTATGAATACTTCATAACCTTTATAGATGATTACTCTAGACATGGCTATCTATATT
>JAOTAY010076921.1:0-16466 GCA_025629805.1 Erythroxylum baracoense | reverse complement strand
TAATATATTATTAACAAGTCATAATGTTAATACATGAATCACAAATATCCATTGGCCTAGGGCACACTACTAACATTTTGCCCATCAAATGAGTGCCAACGAGCTGTGTTTCCCACTGAAGCAGACCAAAGAGTTGCTTTTCCCATCGAGGTGCTTAAGGATCATGCCAATGGGCTTTTTTACGCACCAAAGGTTCGCAAACGATTTCTATTGCCCTCTGTAGGTGTGCCAATGGGCTATTTTGCCTACCAAAGGTGTTTCATGAGTTTTTTTCCCACCAAAGGCAGTCAACGAACTATTTTTTCCCAGCTTAAGTGCCTAGTGATCGTGTCAACAGGCTATTTTGGCCACCAAAAGTGCCGCAATGGGCTGTTTTTTCTATCGAAGGTGCCAACGAATAGTTTTTCCCATCATAGATACCTAGCAACTTTTCCAACGAGCTATTTTGCCCAACGAAGATGTGCCAACGGGTTGTTTTGCTTGCTAAAGGTGTGCCAACGGACTCTTTTTCCAACGAAGGTGCCCAACAAACTGTTTGCCCACCTACGATGCCTAGCGACCATGACAATAACCTATTTTTCCCACCGAAGCTGCCCCATGGGCAGTTTTTCCCACCAAAACCACCTTACAACTTTTCCAATGAGCTACTTTACCCACCGAAGGTGCCTATCGACCCTACCAACGTGCTATTTTTATAACTGAAGGTGTGCGATCAGGCTATTTTTCCCACTGAAGGTGCCCAATAATGATGTCAACGTGCCTATGTGCTATTTATCCCGTCAAAGTTGTGCCAATGTGTTGTTTTTCTCGCCGAAGGTGCCCAATGGACTGTTTTTCCTACTGAATATGTCAAATGACCATGCCTACTAGCTTTTTGCCCACTAAAGGTGTGCCAACAGGGCAAGTTTCCCACCGACAGTGCCCAATGGTCTGTTTTTCACACCAAATGTGCCTATCGACCATGCCAACTTGCTGTTTTCCCCACCAAAGGTGCACCAGTGGGTTATTTTTCCCAATGAAGGTGCCTAGCAACAGTGCCAACAAGCTATTTGCCCATCGAAGGTGTGCCAACAAGCTATGTTTCCCACCAAAGGTGCCCAATGGACTGTTTTTCTCGTCGAAGTTGCTTAGCGATTATGGCAATGGGCTATTTTGCCCACCAAAGGTGTGTCAACAAGTTGTTTTGGCTACCGAAGGCATGCCAACGGGTTCTTCTTCCACTGAAGGTGCCCAACAGACTGTTTTGCCACCTAAGGTCCATAGAAACTGAGCCAATGACCTATTTTTCCCACCGAAGCTGCCCCACGGGCTATTTTCCCCACTGAAAGTGTCTAGTGACTTTTCCCATTGAAGGTGCCTAATGACAGTGCCAACTGGCTTTTTTGCCCACCGAAGGTGTACCAACGGGCTGTATTTCCCACCAAAGGTGTGCCAATAGGTTGTTTTTCCAATCGATGGTGTGCCAATAGGTTGTTTTTTTTCATCGAATGTGCCCAAAGAACTGTTTTTGCCGCCTAATGTGCATAGCGATCGTGCCAACGGGTTATTTTTCTACCAAATGTGCGCCAACTAGTAGTTTTTCCCATCGAAGCTACCCTCGAACTATTTTTCCCACCGAAAGCAGGTAGCTACTTTGCCCACTGAAGGTGTGCCAATGGGCTATGTTTCCCATCGAAGGTGCCCAACGGGCTATTTTGGCATGTGCCTAGTGACAGCACCAATGAGCTATTTTTCCAATTGAATGTCCACCATGGCATATTTTTCCCACCGAAGGTTCCTAACGACCATGTAAACGAGTTGTTTTTCTTGCTAAAGTTGTGTCAACAAGTTGTTTTGCCTACCAAAGTTGTGCCAACAGGCTGTTTTCACACCTAAGATGCCTAGCAACCATGCCAACGGCCTATTTTGGCCACTGAATGTGTGCCAACAGGTTGTTTTTCCCACCGAAGGTGTCCTACGGACTGTTTTTCCCACTGAAGGCAGTCGGTGACATTGTCAACGGGCTATTTTTCCAACCAAGGTGTGCTAACATGTTATTTTTCCCACAGAAGATGTGTCGAAGGGTTGTTTTTAGCACCGAAGGTGCCTAGCGACAACGCCAACGTGTTATTTTTCCCGCTGAAGGTGCCTACCAACTATCCCAATGTGTTGTTCTTCCCACTGAAGGTGTTCCAATGGGTTTTCCCATCGAATGTTCCTAGGGATTGTGCCAACTGGCTATTTACCCAACGAAGGTGTGCCAACGAGTTGTGTTTCCTACAAAAAATGCCCAATGGGCTATTTTTCCCGTCGAAGTTGCTTAACGGTCGCACAAACAGGTTGTTTTGACCCTAAAGGTGTGCCAATGAGCTATTTTGACGATCAAAGGTTTGCCAACAGGTTTGTTTTGCCTACTAAAGGTGTGCTAACAGGCTGTTTTACCTACTGAAGGTGCACCAATGGGTTGTTTTGCTGACTGAAGGTGTGCTAACAGGCTGTTTTTCTTGCCAACGATGTGCCAGCGGGTTGTTTTACCCACATAGGATGCCTAATGACCTTGCCAACGGGCTATTTTGGAGGTCGAATGTGTAAAAACAAGATGTTTTTCCACTAAAGGTGCCCCACGGATTGTTTTTCCTACCGAAGGCAGCTAGTGACTTTGTCAACAGGCTATTTTGCCATTTGAAGGTGTGCTAATTGGCTGTGTTTCCCACCAAAGGTGTGCCAAAAGGTTTTTTCCCACCTAAGGTGTGCGAACGTGTTGTTTTTCCCACCAAAATAGCCCAACGAACTGTTTTTCCCAACGAACGTGCCTACTGATCGAGTCAACAGCTTGTTTTGCCCACCGAAGCTGTGACAACGCACTGTGTTTCCCACTGAGGGTGCCCAATAGGCTGTTTTTCACACCCAAGCTGTGCAAATGTCTTGTTTTTCTCACCGAAGGTGTGCCAATGGGTTGTTTTCCCATTGAAGGAACCTAGTGACCGTGCCAATGTGCTGTTTTCCCAACAAAGGTGATCCAATAGGTTATTTTTCCCATTGAAGGTAGCTAACAACTGTGCCAATGAGCTGTTTTGCCATCGAAGGTGTGCCAACGAGCTATGTTTCCCTCTAAAGGTGCCCAACGGGCTGTTTTGCCCATCGAAGTTGCTTAGCGATCGTGCAACAGGCTGTTTTGTGCACTGAAGATGTGCCAACGGACTGTTTCGCCCACCAAAGGTTTACCAACAGGCTCTTTTGCCTACGAAAGACATCCCAACGAGTTGGTTTCCCACTGAAGATGCCTAGTGATCGTGCCAACGAGATGTATTGCCTACCTGCGGTGTGCCAACGAATTGTTTTTCGTACCGAATGTGCCCAACATAATGTTTTTCCCACCTAAGGTGCCTAGCGACTATGCCAATGAGCTGTTTCGGCCACTAAAAGTGCACCAACTAGCTATTTTTCTGACCGAAGGTACCCTACAGACTGTTTTTCTTATCGAATATAGCCGGTAACTTTGCCAATGGGCTGTTTTGCCCACCGAAAGTGTGCCAACGGGCTATTTTGCCTATCAAAGGTGCCTAGCGACCATGTCAACATGCTATTTTACCCATCAAAGATTTGCCAACGGACTGTGTTTCCCACCAAACATGCCCAACGGGCTATTTTTCACACTGAGGGTGCTTAGCGACTTTGCCAACGGGCTATTTTGCCTAACAAAGGTGTGCCAACGGGCTGTGTTTCCCACTGAAGCAGACCAAAGAGATGCTTTTCCCATCGAAGGTGCTTAAGGATCATGCCAATGGGCTTTTTTTACGCACCAAAGGTGCACAAACAGTTTCTATTGCCCTCTGGAGGTGTGCCAACGGGCTGTTTTGCCTACCAAAAGTGTTCCACGGGTTGTTTTTCACACTGATGGCGATCAACAAACTATTTTTTCCTAGCTTAAGTGCCTAGTGACCGTGCCAATAGGCTATTTTGGCCACAAAAAGTGCCACAATGGGGTGTTTTTCCCACCGAAGGTGCCCAACAAATAGTTTTTCCCATGGTAGATACCTAGCGACTTTGCCAACGGGCTATTTTTCCCAACGAAGATGTGCCAACGGGTTGTTTTGCTTACTGGAGGTGTACCAATGGGTTGTTTTTCCACCAAAGGTGCCTAACAGATTGTTTTCCCACCTAAGGTGCCTAGCGACCGTGCCAACAACCTATTTTTCCCACCGAAGCTACCCCACGGGTAGTTTTTTCCATCAAAACTACCTTACAAATTTTCCAATGAATTGTTTTACCCACCAAACAACCCTACCAATGTGTTGTTTTTCTAACTGAAGGTGTGCCAACAGGCTGTTTTTCCCATTGAAGGTGCCCAACAATGATGCCAACGTGACTATGTGCTGTTTATCCTGTTAAAGGTGTGCCAACGTGTTGTTTTTGTCACCGAAGGTGCCCAACGGACTGTTTTTCCCACCTAAGGTGCCAAATGACCATGCCAACTAGCTTTTTCCCCACCAAAGGTGTGCCAACAAGCCAAATTTCCCACCGACAATGCCCAATGGTCTATTTTTAACACCAAAGGTGTCTATCGACCATGCCAACTTGTTGTTTTTCCCACCGAAGTTGTGCCAGTGGGTTATTTTTCCCAATGAAGGTGCCTAGCAACCGTCCCAATGAGCTGTTTTGCCCATAAAAAGTGTGCCAATGAGCTGTGTTTCCTACCAAAGGTGCCCAACGGGCTGTTTTGCTCGTCAAAGTTGCTTAGCAATTATGGCAACGGGCTATTTTGCCCACTAAAAGTGTGTCAACAGGCTGTTTTACCTACCAAAGGCATGCCAACAGGTTGTTCTACCACTGAAGGTGCCCAATGGACTATTTTGCCGCCTAAGGTGCATAGCAACCGTGCCAACGACCTATTTTCCCATCTAAGCTGCCCCACGGGCTATTTTCCCCACCGAAAGCGTCTAGTGTCTTTTCCAACGGTTGTTTTGCCCACCGAAGAAGTACCAACAGGCTGTGTTTCCTAACGAAGGTGCCCAACGAGCTATTTTACCCCGCAAAGGTGCCTAACGACTGTACCAACGGGCTATTTTTCCAACCAAAGATGTGCAAAAAGTTGTTTTGCCTATCGAAGTTATGCCAACCGGCTACTTTTCCCACCTAAGAAGCCTAGCGACCATGCCAATAGACTATTTTGGTCACCAAATGTTTGCCAACAGGCTTTTTTTCCCATTGATGATGCCTATGGCTATATTTCCCACCGAAGGCAGCTAGCGACTTTGCCAACGGGCTATTTTGTCCACTGAAGGTGTTCCAACGGGCTGTTTTCTCCACCGACAGTGCGGCAACAGGTTGTTTTTTATACCAAAGGTTTGCCAACGTGCTGTTTTTCTAACAGAAGGTGCCCGACGGACTTTTTTTCCCACCTAAGGAGACTAGCGACTGTGACAATGGGCTATTTTACCCATAAAGGTGCCTATCTATCGTGCCAACGTGTTGTTTTCACCACCAAAAGTGTGCCATTAGGCTGGTTTTCCTATCGAAGGTGACAAGCGATTGTGCCGACATGTTGCTTTTCCCATTGAAGGTGTGCCAACGTGTAGTTTTTCCCACAGAAGGATCGCCAAAGTGTTGTTTTCCCTACCAAAGGTGTGCCAATAGGTTGTTTTATATACCGAAGGGGTGCCAACGGGTTGTTTTCCCCAGAAAAAGTGCCCAACAGATTGTTTTTCCCACCTAAGGTGCTTAGCAATGGTGCCAACGGGCCGTTTTGTCCACTAAAAGTGCACCAATGGGCTATTTTTCCTACTGAAGCTAGCCCATAGACTATTTTTCTCATCAAAGGCACGTAGCGAACTTGCCAATGGGCTATGACCACTGAAGGTGTGCCAATAGGCTATTTTGCCTACTGAAGGTGTGCCAGTGTGTTGTTTTTCCACCCATTGTGCCCAATGAAATATTTTTGCCACCTAATACGCATAGTGACTGTGCCAATGGGCTATTTTGACAGTCGAATGTGCATGAATGGGTTGTTTCCCCATCGAAAGTGCCTAGTTAACATGCCAATGGGCTGTTTTGCCCACCGAAGGTGTACCAACTGGCTATTTTTCTCATTAAAGGTGTGCCTACAAGCTATATTGCCTACCGAAGGTGTGCCAATGGGCCATTTTTCATACCTATGCTACCTAGTGACCATGCCAATGGGCTATTTTGGTCGTCAAATGTGTGCCAAGGGGTTGTTTTTCCCACCGAAGATAGCTAGCGACTTTGCCAATGGGTTGTGTTTCCCATCGAAGCTTTGCCAACAGGTAGCTTTTCACACCAAAGGTACACCAACGGGTTGTTTTTCCCACCAAAGGTGCCCAATAGACTGTTATTCCTAACTAAGGTGCTTAGCAACCGTATGAACAGGTTATTTTGCCCACCGAAGGTACCTATCGACCATGCCAACTTGCTGCTTTTTCCCACCAAAGGTATGCTAATAGGCTGGTTTTCCAACTGAAGGTGTTTAACGATTGTGTAAACGTCCCAATGTGCTGCTTTTCCTATCGAAGGTATTCTAATGGGCTGTTTTCCCACTGAATGTGCTAAGTGACTGTGCCAACGTGCTAATTTTCCCATCGAAGGTGAGGCAAACGACAAATTTTCCCACTGAAGTTATGCCAACGTGTTGTTTTTACCATCAAATATGTGCCAATGGACTGTTTTCCCCACTAAAGGTGCCGAGTGATTATGGCAAGAGGTTGTTTTGCCCACTAAAGGTGTGCCAATGGGCTGTGTTTCCCACCAAAGGTGCCCAACGGGCTATTTTTCACACTGAAGGTCCCTATCAACTATACTAACTAGCTGTTTTTCCCACCGAAGGTGTGCCAATGAGCTGTCTTTCCCACTGAAGGTGTTCAACACTAATGCCAACATGGAAACGAGCTATTTTTCTGAACAAAGGTGTGCCAACAGTTCATTTTCCTCACCCAAGATGTGCCAACGTGTTGTTTTTTCTCACCGAAGGTGTGCCAACGGGTTGTTTTTCCTACTGAAGGTGCCTAGCGATCGTGCCAATGAGCATTTTCCCCATTGAAGGTGTGCCAACATGGTGTTTTTCCCATCGAAGGTGTGTCAACGTATTGTTTTTCCCACCGAAGGTGCCCAACGAACTGTTTTTTCCATCTAAGGTGGCTGGCTATCGTGCTAGCGGGCTACTTGTCCCACTGAAGGTCCTATTGATTGTGCCAATGTGTCGTTTATCCCACCAAAGGTGTGCCAATGAACTGTGGTTCCCACCAAAGGTGACCAATGAGCTATTTTGCCCACTGAAGGTGCCTAATGACTGTACCAATATGATGTTTTGCCCATCGAAGATATGCCAATGGACTGTTTTTCTTCCTAAAGGTGTGCCAATGTGCTTTTTTCCTGTCGAACGTGCCCAAATAACTATTTTTGTCACCTAAAGTCCCTAGCGACCTTGCCAATTGGCAGTTTTTCCCACTAAATTTCCTCCATGGCATGTTTTTCCCACCAAAGGTGGCTAATAACTGTGCCAATGGGCTATTTTTCCCATCAAAGGTGTGCCAACGGGATGTTTTGTTGACTGAAGGTGTACTAATGAGTTGTTTTCCCTACCAAAGGTGTGCTAATGGTTTATTTTACCTACCTAAGGTGCCTAGCGACCATGCCAATGGGCTATTTTGGCCGTCAAATATGTGCCCCAGGGGTTGTTTTTCTCACGGAAGGCAGCTAGTGACTTTGCCAATGGGCTATTTTGGCCATCGCAGGTGTGCCAACAGGTTGTGTTTCTTAACAAATGTGTGCCAACAGGTTGTTTTTCCCACTAAAAGTGTACCAACGTGTTGTTTTTCCCACCGAACGTGCCCAATGGATCGTTTTTGCTACCGAAGGTGCCTAATGACCTTAGCAACTGGTTGTTTTGCCCACCAAAGGTGTGCCAATGGGCTGTGTTTTGTACCGAAGGTGTGCCAACGGGCTGTGTTTCCCACCGAAGGTGTGCTAATGGATTGTTTTGCCTACTGATGGTGCCCCAATGGGATGCTTTTCCACTAAATGTGCCCAACGGATTGTTTTTGCCACCTAATATGCATAACGATTGGGCCAACGGGCTATTTTTTCTACCAAACGTGTGCCAACTGGCAATTTTTACCACCGAAACTACCCTACGGACTATTTTTGCCACTGAAAGCACCAACTAACTTTGCCCATCGAAGGTGTACCAAAGGGTTGTGTTTCCCATCGAAGCTTCCTAACATGTTTTTCCCACCAAAGGTGCATAATGATCGTGTAAATGGGTTGTTTTGCCTGCCAAAGATGTGTAAACAGGTTGTTTTGCTTACCAGTGTGTCAACGGGCTGTTTTTCACCCCCAAGGTGCCTAGCAACCATGCAATGGACTATTTTGGTTGCCGAATGTGTGCCAACAGGCTGTTTTTCCCACAAAAGGTGCCCTACGGACTGTTTTTCCCACCAAGGCAGCTAGCGAAGCTGCCAATGGCTATTTTCCCCACCGAAGGTGTGCGAACAGGTTATATGTCCCTGCAAAGGTGTGCCAACAAGTTGTCTTCCCACGAAAGGTGCCCAACAGACTAGTTTCCCACCTAAGGTGCTTAGCGACTGTGCCAACAGACTATTTTCCCATAAAAGGTTGCTATCGACCATGCCAATTTGCTGCTTTTCCCACCAAAGGTGTGCCAATAGGCTAGTTTTCTCACCGAAGGTGCCTAACGATTGTGCCAACGTTCTAACGTGTTTCTTTTCTCGCCTAAGGTGTTCCAATGGGTTGTTTTTTTCCTCTAAAGATGCCAAGCGACAGTGCCAATGTGTTATTTTCCTATCGAAGTTATGCGAACGTGCTATTTTTCCTACCAAAGTTGTGCCAACAAATTGTTTTGCCTATCGAAGGTGTGCCAATGGGTTGTGTTTCCCACCAAGGGTTCCCAACAGGCTGTTTTTCTCACCGTAAAAGCCTACTAACTGATTATTTTTCCCACTAAAGATGTCTAGCAACGATGTCAACATGCTAACATGCTATTTTTCCTAACAAAGGTGTGACAACTGGCAGTTTTTCCCACCCAAGGTGTGCCAACATCATGATTTTCCCATCAAAGGTGTTTAACGACAATGCCAACAGGCTGCTTTGCCCACCAAAGGTGTGCCAATGGGGTGTTTTACTGACCGAAAGATTTCCAAGAAACTATTTTGCCTACTAAAGTTATGCCAATGAGCTATTTTACCCACCTAAGGTACCTAGTGACCATGCCAATGGGCTATTTTGGTCGTCAAATGTGTGCCAACGAGTTGTTTTTCCCACTGAAGGCAGCTAACGACTTTTCCAATGGGTTGTTTTGCCCACTAAAGTCACCTAGCGACCATGTCAATATGCTTTTTTCCCACCGAAGGTGTGCCAACGCGTTGTTTTTCCCACCAAAAGTGTGCCAACTTGCTGTTTTCCCACCAAAGGTGCCTGACTTACTGTTTTTCCTAGCTAAGGTGCCTGGCTACCATACTAGCCGGCTATTCTTCCCACCAAAGGTCCTATCGACCATGCTAATGTGTTATTTTTCCCACCAAAGGTGTGCCAACAAGCTATTTTTCCCACCATAAATGCCCAACGAGCTCTTTTGCCCATTAAAGGTGAGCAACGTCTGTACCAACGGGATGTCTTGCCCTCTGAAGGTATGTCAACGGGTTGTTTTTCTTCCTGAAGGTGTGCCAATGGGTTTTTTTCCTACCAAACATGCCCCAATAACTGTTTTTGCAACCTAAGATGCCTAGAGACTATGCCAATGGGCTATTTTTCCCACCGAATTTCCCCCACAGCATGTTTTTCCCACTGAAGGTGCCTAATGACCATGCCAACGTGTTATTTTGCCCGCCAAAGGTGCCTATCGACTATCCCAACGTGCCATTCTACCCACCAAAGGTGTTCCAATATTTTTCCCACTGAAGCTGCCTAGAGACCATGCCAACTAGCTATTTTACCCATTGAAGGTGTGCTAACGAGTTGTGTTTCCCACCGAAGGTGCCCAACGGGCTGTTTTTCTTGTCAAAGTTGTCTAACGATCATGCCAACGGGCTGTTTTACCTCCTGAAGGTGTGCAAACAGGCTATTTTACCACCACAGGCGTGCCAACAGGCTGTTTTGTCGATCAAAGATGTGCTATCAGGCTGTTTTACCTACTGGAGGTGTGCTAACGGACAGTGTTACCCACCAAAGGTGCACCAATGGGCTGTTTTACCCACCGAAGGTGTGCTAATAGGTTGTTTTTCCTACTCACGATGTGCCAGCGGGCTGTTTTACCCATCTAAGATGCCTAACGACCATGCCAATAAGCTATTTTGGCGGCCAAATATGTGCCAACAAGATGTTTTTCCCACTGAAGGTGCCCCACATATTTTTTTCCCATCGAAGCCAACTAGTGACTTTGCAAATAGGCTATTTTGCCACTGAAGATGTGCAAACAGGTTGTGTTTCCCGCTAAAGGTATGCCAACTGGCTGTTTTCCCACCTAAGGTGTGCTAACAAGTTGTTTTTCCTACCGAAGTTACCCAACGGACTGTTTTTCCCACCAAAAGTGCCAACTGACCGTGCCAACAAGTTATTTTGCTCGTTGAAGGTGTGATAACGTGCTGTGTTTCCTATTGAGGGTGCCCAACGGGTTGTTTTTCATGCCCAAGATGTGCCAACGTCTTGTCTTTCCCATCAAAGGTGTGCCAATAGGTTGTTTTCCCACAGAAGGAAGGTAGTGACCGTGCCAACGTGTTGTTTTTCCCACCAAAGGTGCCTAGCGACCATGCCAATGAGTTGTTTTGCCCATTGAAGGTGCGTCAATGAGCTGTGTTTCACACCAAAGGTGCCCAACGAGTTGTTTTTCCCATCAAAGTTACTTAGCGATCATACAATGGGCTATTTTGGGCATTTAATATGTGTCAACGGGTTGTTTTGATCACCAAAGGTTTGCCAATGGGTTCTTTCGCCTGTAAAAGATATGCCAACGAGGTATTTTTCCCACCGAAGATGCCTACTGACCGTGCCAACGAGCTGTATTGCCCACCGGAGGTTTGCCAATGGGTTGTTTTTCCCACCGAACGTGCCTAACATAATGTTTTTCCCACCTAAGGTGCCTAGCAACTGTGCCAATGAGCTGTTTTGGCCACCAAAAGTGTACCAAAAGGCTATTTTTTCCCACCGAAGGTACCCCACAGACTATTTTTCCCGTCAAATCTACCTAGCAACTTTGCCAATGGATTGTTTTGCCCATCAAAGATGTTCCAATAGGTTGTTTTTCCTATCGAAGGTGCCTAATGACTGTGTCAACAATCTATTTTACCCATTAAAGATGCGCCAACGAACTGTGTTTCCTACTAAACATGCCCAACGGGCTATTTTTCACACCAAACATGCCTAGCAACTTAGCCAACAGGCTGTTTTACTCATCAAAGTTGTGCCAACGAGCTGTGTTTCCTATTGAAGGAGACTAACGAGTTGTTTTTCTCACTGAAGGTGCTTAAGGATCACACTAACAAACTTTTTTGAGCACCAAAGGTGTGCCAACGGGTTGTATTGCCCTCCGGAGGTGTTCGAATAAGTTGTTTTGCCTACCAAAGACGCGCCAATGGGTTTTTTTCCCATCGAAGGTCGTCAATGGACTGTTTCTCCCACCTTAAGTGCCTAACGACCGTGCTAATAGGCTGTTTTGGCCACCAAAAGTGCCCCAACGGACTGTTTTTCCCACTGAAGATGCCCAACGGATAGTTTTCTCATTGAAGGCAACTAGTGACTTTGCCAACAGGCTATTTTGCCACCGAAGGTGTGCAAATAGGTTGTATTTTCCACCAAAGGTGTGCCAACATGTTGTTTTTCCCACCGAAGTTACCGAACGGACTATTTTTCCCACCGAAGGTGCCAACTGACTGTGCCAACAAGTTGTTTTGCCCACCGAAGGTGTGACAACGTGCTGTGTTTCCTACTGAGGGTGCTTAACGGGTTGTTTTTCACGCCCAAGATGTGCCAACGTCTTGTCTTTCCCAACAAAGGTGTGCCAATAGGTGTTTTCCCACTGAAGGAATGTAGTGACCGTGCCAACGTGCTGCTTTTCCCACCAAAGGTGTTCAAATAGGTTATTTTCCCACCAAAGGTGCCTAGCGACCGTGCCAATGAGCTATTTTGCCCATTGAAGGTGCACCAATGAGCTGTGTTTCACACCAAAAGTGCCCAACGAGTTGTTTTTCTCATCGAAGTTACTCAGTGATCGTGCAACGGGCTGTTTTGGGCATTGAATATGTGCCAACAAGTTGTTTTGGGCACCAAAGGTTTGCCAATGGGCTCTTTTGCCTACAATAGATATGCCAACGAGCTATTTTTTCCACCGAAGATGCCCACTGAACATGCCCAACGGGCTATTTTTCACATCGAAGGTGCCTAGCAACCGAGCCAACAGGCTGTTTTACTTATCAAAGGTGTGCCAACGGGCTGTGTTTCCTATTAAAGGAGACCAACGAGTTGTTTTTCCCACTGAAGGTGCTTAAGGATCATACCAACGAGCTTTTTTGTGCACCAAAGGTGTGCCAACGGGCTGTATTGCCCCTTCAAAGGTGTGCCAATAAGATGTTTTGCCTACCGAAGGCACGCTAATGGGTTTTTTTCCCATCGAAGGCTGTCAACGGACTATTTCTCCTACCTTAAGTGCCTAGCGACCGTGCCAATAGGCTGTTTTGGCCACCAAAAGTGCCCCAACGAACTGTTTTTCCCATCGAAGATACTCAACGGATAGTTTTCCCATCTAAGGTACCTAGCGACTTTGCCAGCGGGCTGTTTTGCCCACCAAAGATGTGCCAACGGGTTGTTTTGCCTACCGAAGGTGTGCCAACGGGTTGTTTTTCCACTGAAGGTGCCCAACGAACTATTTTGCCACCTAAGGTGCCTAGCGACCGTGTCAATAGCCTATTTTTACCACCAAAGTTTCCCCACGGTCTATTTTTCCCATCTAAAGCACCTTACGACTTTTCCAACGAGCTATTTTACCCATCAAAGGTGTACCAACGTGTGTCTTTCGTATTGAAGGAGCCCAAAGGGCTATTTTACCCACCAAAGGTGCGTAGCGACAGTAACAATAAGCTATTTTGCCCACTGAAGGTGTGCCAACTAGTTTTTTTGCTTGCCTAAGATGTACCAACAGGTTGTTTTACCACTGAACGTCCGCCACAAACTATTTTCCCTGCTGAAAGTCCCTAACAGCCATATCATCGTGTTGTTTTGCCAATCAAAGTTGTGCGAACGGGCTATTTTACTTACCAAAGTTGTGCCAACAGGCTATTTTGCCTACCAAAGGTGTGCCAACGATATGTTTTTCCCTCCTAAGATGCCTAGCGACCATTCCAACGGGCTATTTTGTGTGCCAATGGGCTGTTTCTCCCACCAAAGGTGCCCCATAGATTGTATTTCCAACTAAAGGTAGCTAGTAACGTTGCTAATAGGTTTTTTTCCACCGAAGGTGCCAAACTAATCATTTTTACCACCTAAGGTGCTTAGTGACTGTGTCAACAAGCTATTTTTCCTAACGAATGCCCACCACTGTATGTTTTTCCTGCCAAAAGTGCCTAATAACCATGCGAACAGTCTATTTTGTCCATCGAAGGTGTGCCAACGGGTTGTTTTGGTTATCGAAGGTGTGCCAATGGGCTATTTTACCCACCTAAGGTGCCTAGTGACAATGCCAACAGGCTATTTTGACCGCCGAATGTGTGCTCCAAGGATTGTTTTTCCCACTGAAGGAAGGTAACGACTTTGCCAATGGACTGTCTTCCCACCGAAGGTGCACCAATGGACATTGTTTCCTAATGAAAGTGTGCCAACCGGTTGTTTTTCCCACCGAAGTTGTGCCAATGTATTGTTTTTCCTAACTAAGGTGCCCAACGAATTGTTTTTCCCACCAAAGTTGCCTAGTGACCGTGCCAACTGGCTATTTTGCCAACTGAAGGTGTGCCAATGAGCTGTGTTTCTCACTTAGGGTGCCCAACAGTCTATTTTTCACACCGAAGGTGCCTATCGACTATACCAATGTGCTATTTTTCTAACTGAAGGTGTGTTAATGGGCTGTTTTTCCCATTGAAGGTGCCCAGCAATGATGCCAACATGTCTACGTGCTGTTTATCCCATCAAAGGTATGCCAACAGGTTGTTTTTCCCATCCAAGGTGTGCCAATGTGTTGTTTTTCTCACCGAAGGTGCCCAATGGACTATTGTTCCCACCGAAGGTGCCAAATGACCATGCCAACTGGCTTTTTACCCACCAAAGGTATGCCAATGGGTCAAGTTTCCCACCTAGGGTTCCCAACGGTTTGTTTTTCACACCGAAGGTGCCTATCGACCATGTCAACTTGTTATTTTTCCCACTGAAGGTACCCTGCAATGACGCCAACATACCTATATGTTGTTTATCCCATCAAAGGTGTGCCAACGGGCCGTTTTTATCACTCAAGTTATTCCAACGTGTTGTTTTTCCCATTGAAGGTGTGCCAATGGACTGTTTTTCTCACCGAAGGTACCTAGTGTCCATGTTAACGTGCTATTTTGCCTAATAAAGGTGCCTTCTGATCGTGCCAATATGTTGTTTTTCCCACCGAAGGTGCACCAATGGGTTATTTTTCCTAATGAAGGTGCCTAATGGCTGTGTCAACAAGCTATTTTGCCCATCGAAGGTATACCAACGAGCTGTATTTCCCACCAAAGGTGCCCAATTGGCTATTTTTCCTGCCAAAGTTGCTTGACGATTATGTCAATGGGCTATTTTGCCCACCAAAAGTGTGCCAACAAGCTGTTTTTCCTACATGTGCCAACGGGCTATTTTGCCTACCAAAGGTGTGCCAATGGGCTGTTTTGCTTACCAAAGGTGTGCTAACAAGTTGTTTTTCCACTTAAGGTGCCCAACGGACTATTTTGTAACCTAAGGTGCATAGCGATTGTGCCAACGACCTATTTTTCCCACCGAAGCTACCCTATGAGGTGTTTTCCCCACTGAAAGCACCTAGTGACTTTTACAACGGGTGTTTTCCCCACCGAAGGAGTGCCAACCAGTTGTGTTTCCCACTAAAGGTGCCCAACAGGCTATTTTGCCCACCAAAGGTGCCTAACAACAGTACCAATGGGTTGTTTTGTCAACCAAAGATGTGCCAACAGGCTGTTTTACTAGCCAAAAGTGTGCCAATCGACTATTTTTCCCACCTAAGATGCCTTGCGACTATGCGAATAGGATATTTTTGTTACCAAACATTTGCCAACGGGCTATTTTCCTATGGAAGGTGCCCCATGGACTGTATTTCCCACTGAAGGTAACTAGCGACTTTGCTAATGGGCTATTTTGCCCACCGAAGGTGTTCCAACAGGATATTTTTCTCACCGAAGGTGCGCCAACAGGTTGTTTTTCCTACTAAAGGTGTGCTAACTTGCTGTTTTTCTAATTGAAGGTGCCCAACAGACATTTTTTCCCACCTAAGGAGCCTAGCAACTGTGTCAATGGACTATTTTACCCACTGAAGGTGCCTATCGACCATGCCAACGTGTTGCTTTTCCCACCAAAAGTATACCGATAGGTTGGTTTTCCCAACAAAGGTGTGCCAACGAGTAGTTTTTCCCACAGAAGGATTGCCAAAGTGTTGTTTCTCCCACCGAATGTGTGCCAATGGGCTGTTTTGTCTACCGAAAGGGTGCCAACAGGTTGTTTTTCCCACCGAAGATGCCCAACGGATTGTTTTTCCCACCTAAGCTGCTTAGCGACAGTGCCAATGGGCCGTTTTATCCACCAAAAGTGCATTAATGAGCTGTTTTTTCCACCGAAGCTGGCCCACAGACTGTTTTTCCCATTAAAGGCATGTAGCGAATTTGCCAATGGGTTGTTTTGCCCACCGAGGTTGCACCAATGGGCTATTTTGTCTACCGAGTTGTGCCATTGAGTTGTTTTTCCACCGATTATGCCCAACGAACTATTTTTGCCACCTAATGTGTATAGCAACTGTGCCAATGGGCTATTTTAGTTGCCGAATGCGCATCAACAGGCTGTTTTCCCCACTGAAGCTACCCTACAGACTATTTTTCCCACTGAAAGCATCTAGTGGCATTGTCGAATGGTTATTTTGACCATTGAAGGTGTGCTAACGGGTTGAGTTTTGCATCAAAGGTGCCCAACGGGCTATTTTACCCACCGAAGCTGCCTAGCGACCGTACCAACGGGCTATTTTTCCAACCAAATATCTACCCTGGAATATTTTTCCCATCAAAGGTGCCTAACGAACTTGGCAACGAGCTGTTTTGTCCATCAAATGTGTGCCAATAGGCTGTTTTATAGGTCAAAGGTGTGCCTATAGGCTGTTTTTGTTGGAATCCAACCGTGATCGAATCACGGGCGCAACGGAAAACAAAATTTTTTACGGATTCCGAGCAGATCCCGATAATTGTATAAACTTGAATAAAACATTAAACGATTTAGAAATCGTACCTTATTCGCTT